>CM067373.1:63578009-63883009 GCA_034401795.1 Chaetoderma sp. LZ-2023a
AGAGACGGTCGTGCTGGCCAATGGCTTTGCCTGTAACCATGCCCGAGGATTACCGGCTGCCGTCTCATCCACGGAGAGCTCTGGTCTAACAGCGAGGAGCCACGCACACGCTTCTGACCAGTCTTCATCCGTGGCTACCAGCGAATTGCCGACGAGCAGCGGGCCCTCGTCATCTTCAATGGCATTCGCAGGTCTGGCCGAGGAGGAGGCTTTAGACGAACCTGGCTGCCTAGGGAATGTATACGGGCCCGCGAGGGCTGGCATAACATTCTCCGTAGGCTGACCAGGCACCAAGGCTGCGCTTGTGTGTGGGGGTTCACGCACACCAGTGCGGCCCGGAACGTCCGTATGAGATTCCACGTCTAAGCGTGGAATCTTATACGGGCGGCCGTCTGCTGCAAACTGGCCCACAGGCTGAACCATGAAACCTGCTCCCAAGGGAACAGTGCCATAGGTGCGAGCGGTCACGCTCCCCATGAGAGGAGTGTAGACGCTCGCATCCATGTCTTCATGGTCATCCTGTGGACCGAGCAGGTAGTCTTCATCATCTTCCTGGTCAGGAAAGTTAGACTCTGGATTAGTAAAGAAAACTAACCCAGACTGACCAGGAGAATGCTCGAAAGCAGATGATGAGGGTACTCCGCAAGTGATCGTGGTCAGGCCCGCTGGTCGGGTCTCGCCTGATGCTGCTCACGCCGCTGGAACACCAGGCGATGCGAACATCAAGCCTGGGTCCAAGACGGCTGCCCCTGGATCACTAAACACTGTCCGAGCTAGTAGGGCATGATCCAGGGACGGGGGCTACCTGCACTGAGGTCGACGCGCAGGAAATTGAAACACCTGTGCCAGGCAACAAGCCACGAAGCATGTCAGGCATCAGGTCTTTCAAAGTCCTGCGCATCTCACTCACTAACTCAACCTTGAAGGCCTCAAGCTCACCCTTCTCAGAGGCCTTCTCCTTACCCTCCTTCTTGGTCTTCTTGCCCTCCTCAGCCATCAGCTTAACCTGGGAACAGAAGAATTCAGAGGTTAGATCCCCACCACCCCCCCCCACTCTTTACAAATGACACATTTGTTAGTTAGCCTACAAGCTGAACACAGATAGCAAGGGTGGGGGAAGAATCTAGCCTTCATAGGCTTCAGACAGGATGGACATTTCTGAAAGGGAAGGGATACGAAGACAATGAGTATGATAGTTTTCAAAGCCTTGTTAATTGACTATTAGTACAAAACAAGAACAAACTCGAGAGAAGACATCCACTTTTATGACAGACAACCCTGATGGGACAGCTGACTTCTCTAGTTAATAAAAACCAATCACAACCAGGGTCCCAAATTAAGAAAGAGAGAGAGAAAGATTATGACTATCTAGATATCTCTCCACCATCCTAATAAAGGGTGATGAACACATCACAGACTTCTTTAAACTAAGATTATGACATCAAGGAGAGAAAAAACTCTGGTTGATTATGACATCAAACCTCAATGCAAAAGCTCCTTCAAGGAGAGGGGATGTCAGAAAAGAATGCAAGAAATATCTAGATATTAAAGACATTCATACCTCCCGAATAATATAATATTAAATTATATATATTCGAGAACCCATGCACACACGAGAGAATATAGTGCAATAACAAAAGGCAGCAGAAAATTGTGATTATTTTCAAATAATTATGTGCCATAATTAATAAACTCCCTTAGCCTGAGCACAGGCAACCATCCTCTTGTGCAGGAGAACATGTCAATCCATCCGCCGAGACTCCTCTTCCAGAAGAACTGATGAGGGGGGATGGGACAAAAGGAAGGAGATATTTCCTTTATTAATTTAATATATCTCCAACCCGTAGACATATCATGATGATAAGTAAAAAAACGAGACGTGAACAACCTTCGAGAGAAGAACAGGAACCCTTATTCATACATAAGTCAAACCTGTAAGCACAAAGCACAAGAGATTAATAGCCCTAGGCGCTGGGAAAAAATTTAACAAGGATTCCCAGCGCCTGAAAACGCGGTACCACCGAAACAGCCGCGACGACAACCGGTAACAAATAAAAGTTACAAGTCTTAGATAAATATATGGAACAATATCACCTTAGCGGATGACGAGGTGGACTCCTCCAACACTTTAGCATCAGCCATGATGGATAGGGATGATTTAGATAGAGAAAATTCTCGATAAAGAGCCTGTGAAGATTTTCACAAGTTGCTTTCCAGCCAATATATTAGAAAACGGAAGTACCGGTATGCGCATGCGCAGTGGGTGGTGTCTGTCATGGGCATGACTGTGTACTTCCACCTGCCCATTAGGGGCACCTAACTTTTTATAATTCTGAATATTATTGAATTTAGAGCCGATATACTAGTATATCAAGAGTGTTAGGGAGGTAAGTATGTTCTCATGATGTGAAAATGACAATTATATTATGTCATGGTACGGAAAATTTCGAGAAATTCCGGTCATGATTTTGGGGGGGGGAGGCCTCATTCAGTGTTGAATAATTCCTTTATACATAACCGAACACATAACAGGGTTTCTCAGCTTTGACAACGAATATATGGCAAATTTTATGCTATGTAGCACTGCTGGTTACAATCAGCAATTTAAGAAGCGAACGCAAATGTTTTACACTAAGATTCTATAGCATCAGACATTTTTTCGTAGCGCCATCTCCAATAGGAATCGTTTATCGTGAAAGATCGTGAGAGAACGAGAGGAATTTGTCGAATCGTACCCGTATTTAATATACGAGTACCAAGCTCATTACCCGTTGTTATTAGCATCACCGTATCACGCGCTATAAGATTGACACGTCTGATTGGTCGGGAATTCGTAAATATTAATTTGTCCGGCAAGATGGCGACACGATCAGCTGTTTTGCAAAATAGTTGTGTGTTCAAATATGTCAATCTATGCATATTTCCTGTACGGCACAAACTAAAAAGTAGACAGATGACTAGATTAACCATATTGCCAATCGGGAAGTGGGATGCCGATATATTTGACAGCTTTTGCATCTCAACTCGGCCTAATTAATGCTAGTAATTTGAAGAGTAAGTTTTCTCAGAAATTGTAAACAAAGCCACGCATCGATGATTGAGATTATCGGATTGTTTATCTATAACCTTATTGTTATTTCGCGACCAGCGGTAAACAAATGGATTTATATATTATTGGTTCTGCTGCTTTCTTACCACAATCTATAACTTTCTCAGTTAAATTAGTCATTGAGTAACTGAAAACTTGGGAAGTAACACTACATTGACTAACAATCATTGATGATTGGAACTTACTAATTATTCCTTAGAAACAAATATTTCACTATTGCCCTTGTTAGAAACATTCTATCACCATTTACTGTGTGGCCAGTATTCTCTGATCAAAGATATAGAGAACCGGGGCTCTGAAACAAACTTGCACTATCATGGAAGTGTGCCCAAAATTAAAAACAATTATCACATTTGAACCTGAAATTCAAGAATTTCACGTTTACAGTCATTAAAAGGTAAGATGTTGAATATTTTGAATCCAGTTTGAAGCTGGTGCTGCCTTAGCCAGCTTCCAGTTAAATTAGTTTCAAAATATTAAACAGAATTTAGAAACATTTGTAACATATTTTTTACTCACTCTTGTCGATTGAAAAGGTTAATCCAGTAACTAGTAGTCATACTCCCTTTTTGGACTATATATGCCTACCATTTATTACATTACTCATTTCTGCGCTAAAATCTGAGGGCGGTGTATGACCATAACAGCCGTTGTCAGGTCATAGTGCTTACCAGTATTATCCCTACGACCCTGCGCCGTACATGTATATTGTTAACCATTCTTCATTTGAGTCAAACCAAAACTGCTGCAGTTGTCTAGGAAAATGTCAATTTTCCGACCAAAGTAACATTGTTTTTGAAAATGTATCACTGGAATGACTGGCTCTTGGTCTGCATATGGGCATTGTCTATGAGAAAATGGAAATTTTCATGAAAAAATTTGATTGTTAGTCTTAATATAACTCTTAGAATTTGCCTATTTCTAACTTATTGTTCCTATTTTTTCAGGTGAGCGGACAATGGCTTAAAAACATCAGAGACTTTCTTCTGCTAAGTGGGCTGATGGATTTACTAACATGGATTTTATAAAGAGAAAAATGTGTTGATCTGTGTAAAATAAGACTGCTGGGATATTGCAATTGCCTCCAATCATCTGTCTATCCATCCATCTCCAAAAGCTTTTGGTAGAATTCAATCAAAATTGTTAATGTAAATTACTGATATGATTATGAATTCGGAGACACCGTATACACTAGGCTCCATCGCAATGAATCAGCCAAGAACGATGCAAATATGATTCGATGGCAGTGAAATATACAACATAAATCTGCACACGAGCAAGGTAAGATTAACCCTTTCTGATGAATTCCCCATACCTCATTTTAATGATACCATAAAGGAAAACTGGTGAATATTTTAATATTAGTTTGACTGCAAACTGCCTTAGGCAGCAATGGCTTTCAGTCAAATTAATTTCAAAATATTCAATAGAATAAATTTTATACTGTAAGCATCATACTTTTTCAGGGATTTGTCGGTGAAAATGAGAAAGGGTTAAATAATAGATGAATCCAATCTGTCACCCAAGTATATGACATCATAATGAATTACATCACATGTAGGCTGACGTCACAATCAAAATATCTATTGGATGACGTAGCTAAGTCCATCATGCACTTTTGAAAGTCTGTCAGTGGTACGAATTGTATGCCATTTACTAAACATTCTGTTGAATAATTGAACAGACCCCAGTCAGATTAGTTTCAAAATATTGAACAGGTTAGCTGTATCTATAGTTATCATGGAATTGGGAATTTAGGATTCAAAGTGTATAAACTGAAACCAACACACGCAAATCATGGATGGAGCTTACCTAGAGATGGGCAGAGCTAAAAGTGGATTCATCTATTAGAAAATCTCAATTTCTGCCATGTCCACTTGTCAATTCTTTGCTATGTTTAACCCTTTCACCGACAAATCCTGGAAACAATGTGCCGTGGCCAATGATGGTGGTAGCCTAATTTCTCAATCCCAAAAAAAAATTTACATTTTTGTATAAAGATTTTGAATTAATTCCCTACCTGTATCTTATCGCCTTGGGTCCTTTCACGATCCCCATGTTTTGAAAAAATGGAGATAATATAATCGCCTCCATCTACCCGTCTGTCGGTCCATCATGCTATCCCCTCCCAAACAGGTGGGTGAAATTCAACCAAATTTGGTATGTCGGTTACCCATGATTGAGCTTTGTAAGACCGTATTTAGATTTGGTTCCCCCCACCCCCACCCCACCCACCCACCCCTGTGGGTCAGGGGATGGGGTCCAAAGGACAAATATCCGAAAAACTGTCCATCACGCTAACTCCTCCCAAACTGTTGTGTGCAATTCTAAGGAATTTGATATGGGTTACCATACAACTGTGAATTTCCCCCCCCCCCCCATAGGGGGGGGGGGGGGGGGGGAAGAGTAAGTGTTCAAAAGATCACTCTCACACTCTCTCCATGAATTGAAATTAAGGCCAAATGAGCCACTACATGTCTCTAGCAGGATTACTAGATTCTACTTTAACCCATGGAATTTTCATTGGTGACCAAGGGAAGACTATCTTTGAAATTTTAACACTGGAATGACTGGTTCGGTTATCGAGCCAGTCATTCTAGTGGTACATTTTTACAAATAGTCTTCTCTTGCTCTGAATATCTACATTTCTGAAGATCACAGCAATGACATTTTTTGGCCACCTTGAACATTGACATATCAAATTGTTACCATCAGGCTGGTCGGTTACAAATTGTCATAGCCAATTTCTACTAGCCTCTGGCTCATGTTAATTTTTAACTCCTGCTTTCACAGATCATTTCCCCTTATGACATCCAGATTTTCCACAACAATCCACTCCAGTCTCTGTGTAATGCAACTCTTCCAAAATCAGTGGTTGGAATTCAAACAAATTTGGTATGTGATTATGGAGTGCAAGGCAGCAAGAGGGTATTTACATTTGGCTCCGCCCCCAGGGATTGGATGGGGTAACGAGGTCAAAGTGGTGAACATGGGTTCTGCTATAATGCATCATCGACCAAGCAATCTAGTTATCACTTAGTTTCCATTGACGGGTAGATTCAATTTTTAAAGCACAACGGTGTTGTCGGTGACTTGATGCTTGATAGATAACATTATGAACAAGAGTAATCAGAGATTGTAAACCATTGCCGAGACTACCCTACCATTTTCCTCACAATGTACATAGCGGTTTTAAAATAAATTTTAGCACATCCAAATTTGTTAAATCATAGTGTATGGATGGCCCTCTACTTTGTTAAAATTTGAGCAAAATCTAACCAGTAGTTTCCGAGATGTTCATCGATTAAAATGTGTATCCAATCATATCATATCACAGACAACTTCTGGAAATCCTTGTTTAGGTTATGTTGCTTTGTTGTGTTAAAATTTGAAACCAGTAGGATCAATATTTTAGATGCAATACCGGACGCACACAAATGTAATAAATACCCCCTTCCCCTTGCAGGACAAGGGTAAAGATCCTGAAGTCTAAAAAAGTAATCTGTTGAGTATATTTTGATATATTTAATTGGAATCTATTGTTGCCTAAAGCAGCAGCAGCTTCCAATCAAATTTGACTCGATATATTCAACAAATCTACTATACATAGTCCAATCTGATTACCTAATATGAGATTCTCTCTCCCTCTCACTTTGAGAAAACTTTATTTGATATTTGCACTGGTAGTTTACACAATACAGTATTTAAATATTATTAACCCTATAACACACAAGCCCGCCAAAAACGGCTACAGCAGTGACCTTGCAAAATGGCCATTTGCAGCTCATGAGAATATTTTTGAAAAAGTACGACTGGAATGTCTGGCGCAATAACAGAGTGGTAAATATTCAAACAGATTCTCTTTGTCTGGAAATGGATATTTATTATGAGATGTAATTTTTTTTAGCAAATTAAAGTGTTACAGGGTTTATAAAAATCATCAAGTTTAAATTTGCTTTCGTTTTTCTCTCAAATGGTGGTGCAAGCAGAAAAATAAAATGATAGATATATTAATAACATTGCAACATGAACAGCAGCAAACCCCAGTAAGATTGACAAAAATGGACAGGGCAATCAAGCGCAATAACTGGGGTGTCGGAATGTGTTTTGACCTGGGTGGGGTGGGGTCTAAACTGTGGGAGAAGAAAAAAGGGGGCGGGGTATCTCCCAATTCCACCCCCCCCTCGTTCTGTCCTCATGTGAACCATATCTCCACAGTGGTCAATATCTTTAAAACAATTGTATTGTCTATGCTGATATGCCCTTCAAGGTTCCAGACCACAGGCCTTTGAATTTTCGTCCCTGCATACCACTATTATATTATAGTAGGGGGATATGTGATGTTTTTTCAAATTATTGGCAAGTGTCTCTCAATACCTAAACCCCACTCGACCATTGATTTTAAATAATTTCACCATGATGGATGTTCAGTAATTTTGAGAGGCTTTCAGTAATGGCAAATTGTCATTATAAAATAATTTAAAAGCGTGGAAACTGAAGTTTCATTAAAATTAAACAAACTGTCATAATCTGTAACATCATATCACGTGACAAAGATAACAAACGAAATTCGCGATCTTCTCAACTACCGAGAGCGGGTTGCGTTCGCATTTCTGTATTATATATGACACTGCTAGTATAGGATGCCCTATATAAAGATTTTCCAGCTTGCCCAATCGTTGAGCAGCTCTATAATAATAATGATAATAATAATAATAATAATAATACCCAATTCCATCTATCCGGATAATCGCGGGTACTCACTTAAATAAAGGAATTGCTTCGTCATCTTCAACATTTTTACGCAAACCATTTCATTCACAAAGATCTATTTATATTTTCCCGCATAAATTTGTAAACAAACTGAATTGACCAATTGACACTGGATTTAGAAAATTCGGCCTTTTGACGTAATGTAACGTTAAGTTTGATTGGATAAAACGCCAGTAATGCTTGCGTATTTAGTGATCGAAAACTGGTGGTAGCTTGAGCCGATAATACGTCCCGTTGCTCCCGGCGTCTAATTGTCTCTTGTCGATAATATGTCCCGTCGGAATAGGAACCTAATTTCTTCAAGCCGATAATACGTCCCATCGCTGCCACAGGGTTAACTTTGCCATAACGAGGGTTTATATTTGATAGTGTTTTCTGAAACGGGTTTATATCACAGCAACAGCATTAAGCAGCATTACTATTAACCATTTGACACTCAAACTGGCTAAAATGGCTTCTGCAGTGGTCATAAGAAATGTCCATTGACAGACCAATAGATTAATTTTGAAAATTTATCACTGAAATAACTGGCTTGATAACAGAGCCAGTCATTCCAGTGTTAAATTTTCAAAAATAATCTATTGGTCTGCAAGTGGACATTTTCTATTAGAAAATTGAAATTTTCTTGAACAAATTTGATGGTTAAAGTGTTTACCCTTTAATGATCAAACCAGTCAAAACTGGCCTTGGCAGTGGTATAGGAGTGTCTATTTATAAGCCACAAGACTATATTTGAAAATTAACCACTGGAATGACTGGCTTGACAGAAGAGTCATTCCAGTGGTAAATTTTCAAAATTTGTCTTTTGTTATCTATAAATGGACATTCAATAAACAAAAATCTCATTTTTTACCAATCTTCACCATTAAAGGGTTAATTCCTTTAACTCGATAGTCCAGATCATACATTATTTCAGATGTAATCCTGCTGGATATATTGAAATTAAGTCATGTGGGAGTCGTTCCTGCCTTTACACATTACTATATATGGCTGCTGTGATATCCAAGAAGTATACATTTTTGTTTTTTATATGAAAGAATATATTTCGAATGTTGAGACTAAATGAACTTGGTCAGGCCACCAATCACTTTCTTTACTTTGTTCAGGTATTCAGCATCTTAGGTAGGCACACTTGGGTGCCGGCGTTGTGGGCCACATGTAATACCATCATACGTACATAATGTACTCTCATGAAGTCAAAAGCAACTACGTTTTGAAATTTGATCCAAGAGGACAAGTTCAAGAATTAGAATGTGAATTCTGTGTGATAAGCTGTGGTCTGCATAGTAGCCCCTACAGAGAATTGACAAACGGGATAACAATTCTTAATAACATAGGAGTCTGATCAGAGGGGATATGAGGGGGCATGCAAATCTGGAAACTAATGAGCCATGCAGACAAACCAACCAACCTCACCTATACATCTCAAAATGGAGATTAAATCAGATAAAACTAGCTATGTGAAGTCTAATGCAAATAGTGACAATGACAATATATTGCTGCATATAACACTGGGAAGTTCCTACACAGTATAAGTAAATCACGAACCTTCACGCACATTCTCTTCACTTTGACCCACATATTTGTTGATTAGCTCCGGCCCTTTTACACTGGAAATAGAAAATAGGACCACTGGTCAGGTAACTTACAGGCCTATGTGATACAATTAATTAGTAGCATGCATGCAATAACAGAACATGGTCCAATATTGTGTCATGCGAGAGGACTGTACCAAATCTGAAGTTAATCCAATTGCAATTACTGTAGCAAAAGTGCAGATCTCTCCCATTGATTTTGTTACAATAAAAATGACAGCACAGATTGCAGACCCTCACCCTCCTGTTTTCATCACATTTTATAATTTTTACAGATTTTTCAGATCATGGCCAAAGTTGTGGAGTCCTAGTGTATTACCACAGCATTACTGGTTTAAAACCCGAGCCAAATCAGACTAGTACTTTCCGAGATATTAAAAATCATCTGATCCAGATACAGGCTCTATCTGCAGATCATGGCCAAATCTTCTTTCACTGTAAGATCCTTTGTGTCCAAATTTGAGCCAAATCAGATCAGTATTTTTGTGAATCAGCTCCAGACAGGTTTGGGGTTAAATAGAGTCTATAAAACAGGTCTTGGTCCCCATCAGTATCACACAATGACAATAAACAGTAATTTCCGAGTTCTGATTCAAAACATAGGCCCATGAATCGCAGTCAACTCTGCAGCATACTCGCTATACATGTGGCAATGTAACTTGTTTTTATGTAATTGATGAGTCCAACCTGTCACTCAAGTATGGACATCATAAGCAATTACGTCACAAACAGGTTGCCGTCACAATCATAATTGACAATTAATACTCGGTCATGAACCTGGAATAGTCCATCACTTGTACAAATTGTGTCTTTACCATTTAACAAACATTCTGTTGAATATTGTGAAACTAATTTGACTGGGTGCGGTTAGCTACAGTTACCATGAAATTGGGATTCTGGGGATTCAGTATTCCAAGAATATGAATTGATACCAAAATGCGCAAAGTATGAGCGTAGCTCTAGCTAGAGATGGGCAGGTCATGGCCAAAAGTGGATTCATCCATAGGCATGTTGTTCACGTGAAGACATGGTATATTTCAGGCATCTTGTGAGGGAGAATTCATATAGAGTACACCTCATAAATAAGATCACACATTTCCAAAACAAAAACAGAAACATGTTAGCGAGCACAATTTTGGGCACAGTGTAAGAAATGTTCTGTTGAACAACTTAATTTGATTGTAACACAGGGGACAATGGATTTCAAGCAAATTAAGTCCAAAATGTACAACAGTATCTTTTATTTTGCTTTGGATACAAGTTATTTCTGAGCTGTACTGTACAAAACTGTGTATTTTTCTCAAAACAAAGCAACAATCAAACTTGAATCATGAAACAAACATTCTTTGTGAGAACTCAAATAAAACTATATGTCTCTGGTGAAATAAATGTGACTTGATCACTAAAGCATTATGTGATCAAAACGGAGCGCAGAATTTCATAGATATTTGCAGTAAGTTTGCTAGAGCCAGCACATGCTCAGTATTTCCTTCTGCTTGTCAGCTGTTAAAATATACATAGTTATTGTTTTGACATTTTGGTTGAAAGAAGTAAGTTGTGTATAGATTAAAACTGTTTTGAATGTCACAATTTTAATTTCTATTGCCACATGGCATATACTGGACCACAATAATCAAGAAATCAAGACTAAAAAAATCATCCAGTTTTTTTTTAAGATTACATTTAATCCTTTATAAAATAATTAATAAAATTTGTCAATTAACAGTTAAATAATAATCTTTGGATTGAAAGAAGTAAGTTGTGTATAGATTAAAACTGTTTTGAATGTCACAATTTTAATTTCCATTGCCATGTGGCATATACTGGACCACAATAATCGAGGAATCAAGACTAAAAAAATCATCAAGTTGGTTTTTTTTTAAAGATTACATTTAATCCTTTATAAAATAATTAGTAAAATTCGCGAATTAACAGTTAAATAATAATCTTAGAGTTTAAAACACAGTACTAGGAATTGACAAAATATAAACCTGTACATAAAATAAGGGCAATAAATGCAAAGATTTGTCCTAACACAAATTCTATGACTCCATGTTATTGTAAGTCCATGGTCCATGGCCCAAATAATATCTGTCTTAGAATTCAGGGTTCAAATTGTTAGCATTCAAATAACAAGAAGCCCCAAGATGCTCACCTGGCCCATTAGCATTTGAAACATTTGCATTTAAATAGACATGATTCATTACATTAAACAAGATGTCCACCGGAAAAATTTACTAATCAAAATTCTGAATGGAAATTCTGGAGCCGAGCATGATAGGATCCTTTGGCATAAATTTGGTTAAAATCTCGCTATTGCTTAAGGAGTAGCATTTTAAAGTAAAAGTTGATGGATGACAGACGGATGCCGGATGGACGGTCGCCATGGCATAAGCTCACTTGGCCTCTCAGGCCAGGTGAGATAAAAATTGACGAATCAAAATTCTGAATGAAAATTCTATCTAACGTCTATCCAGAGCCTATGATGATAGGATCATTTCAGCCAAATTTGCTTGAAATTGATCTAAGTAGTAAGAAACTTGAAAATTTCTGGTATATTTGTTAATAAAAAAATTTTGAAGAATCAAATGCTGAATGGAATTTCTAGAGCCTATGATCGTAGGATCGTTTTGGTCAAATGTGCTTGAAATCAGCTAAGTTGATAGGAAAAAGCGATTTGACAATTTTTGATAAATAAAGATTATCACACAAAAATTGACTAAAATTATGAATGGAATTTCTAGAACCTACTATTAAATGATCATTCTAACCCAGTCTGGTTGAAATCAGAATCGGTCAAACTGTTAAGGAGAAGTGATTTGACAATTTCTTGTAAATTTTTCATAAAATCTAAGATTTTTACGCAAAAATTTGATGAATCAAAATTCGGAATGGAAGGTCTAGAGCTTATCTCCATAGATTCATTTCAAACCAATTTGGTTGAAATCGGTCAAAATGGTAAGGAGAAACAATTCGAAAATTTCCAGTAAATTTCTAATAAAATCGACGATTTTTGACGAATCAAATGTCTGAAAGGAGGTTCTAGAGCCTATGATCATAGGGTCATTTCAGCTAAATTTAGTTGAAATTGCTCAAAACAGTATTGTAAGGAGAAGCAATTGGACAATTTCTGACAATTTCTAAAATTTTGACCCAAAAGATTTATGGATCAAAATGATGAATGGAAGTTTTCGAGTCATACATGATAGGACCCTTTGACCCAAATTTGGTTAAAATCTGCCTATTGATTAAGGAGTAGAATTTTAAAGCAAAAGTTGATGGACGACAGATGGCCAGATGACAGATGGTCGCCATAAGCTTTTCAGGCCAGGTGAGCTAATAATAAATGTCAATATTTGCTTACCTGAGAAAGTTTAATGCACATTCTGTCGCAACTGCCTTTGCCATCAGTGTTTTACCTGTACCGGGTGGACCATATAATAACACACCTGGGAAAGAAAATACAACTATGGTCATTATAACAGATACATAGTCACATGTGCTCGTACATACCAGATATACATCTAATACCACTGCTTGGACAATTCATAGCTTCAGTAGCTGATCCAGTTTGTTAAACTATTCAGTGATTTGTAAATGGTTCAAACATGCATAATAGTTTAATACATCCTCTCATATATTTGCCTGACAACAACTTGCGTCAAAATAGCCAACCATTGCTAAATGAAGACAGCTCCTTGACATGAGTGAATCTTTGTCTCCATGTTCAAAATTTGTATGCCTAACGCATGAGTATTACAAGAAAACTAATAGTCATAAGCTCAAATTAAAAGTTATGATAGCTGAGCAAAAAGGATAACAGGATTCAAAACTGGGAGCTTTAATGCTTTAACCCGTTTAACCCTAGAATTTGTTCAAGAAAATTCAAATTTTCTCATAGAAAATTTCCATTTGCAGACCAAGAGAAGACTATTTAAAAAAATTTATCACTGGAATGACTGGCTCAGTTATCGAGCCAGTCATTCCAGTGGTAAATTTTCAAAAATAGTCTTTCTTGGTCAGCATATGGACATTTTTCGAGACCACTGCAGAAGCTGTTTTTTGGCTGATATGAGTGTTAAAGAGATAACTTTAAGACTAACTTATTGATTTCTGACAATATTTGAACTCAATGGTGCTTCATCAGAATATGATTGAGGAGTACACAGGTTTACTCTAATATGTAACACTCCATAAAACATACTGACCAGAACGTCTAAATCCTGCAGTCAAAAGCTCCGGATGTTGCAATGGTAGTTGTATCGTGTCTAGTATTTCAGATTTTACACTATCCAATCCACCAACATCATTCCACAAGACATTCGGAATCTGGTATTGTAATTAAACAATTCAAAGTAGATGCAAATCGAGAAATGGTTTAAATAAATATTAAACGGAGTGAGATATTTTAAGAATGAGAACACACTACTGTCTCACCGTTGCCAGCGAGGCTGTGGGCACTTTATCAATAAATTTCAGTCTCATCATCAGCTTTCATCATGCACCACCAAAAGTTTTACCCATTCTAAAAAAATCTTGTTTCACATCACAAGATACGCGAGTTTGGCTATGTCACCTCTCTAAGCTCTAATGGCATGCCGCCCTCACTTTACTATGCCATGATCTAAACAAAATCACGGATTTCTTTTTTCACGAGAGAGTTGATACTTACATCCCTAATACTCTTTGAATATTGCTAAATATCGACTTTCACTCAATAAAAGACTCAGATTAAAAAAGTTAGGTGCCCCTATTGGGCAGGTAGTCAGAAGACAGTCCGGCAGATGCTAGTCCCACCACCGCGCATGCGCAGACTAGTACTCCCTCTGACTAATTTATTGGCTGACACCATGCAACTTACAAGAGCCTGAAGACCGAGCCTCTGTGGGGCTGAGAGGCCAGGTCCGTATTAGGGAGGTAAGTATCAACTCTCTCGTGAAAAAAGAAATCTGTGATTTCGTTTATTTCACTTCAAGAGTATACTTACATCCCTAATACTCTTTGATATTGCCAGAATTCGTCAGGGAATTCGGCGGGAGGGAGGCGAGGTCAAAAGACCAGCTCTTCCCTATGCGCTTTTCTGCGTTTAAGGCACTTAAACTTCTGAAACTGTGTGAAAACACAATCAGGAATAGAAACAAACATTGGCTAACACAAAACCGATGGTTGAGAGATGACCGAATGTCATATGCGCTTACCCCCCCACCCTCTTCTTGGGAGGACGACTGCATGACCTCAATGTCCCATACGCTCTCTATATACAAGTGCCATGTACGATAGGACATAAAAAACGAAAAAGGCTCCATTTTCGTATACTCTCAATAATGAACCACATAAAACACATACCATCATCATATTAATAACGAAGGGTCACGTGACAATACAATTAACAATGAACAACACATAAACAAGACTGACCTTGTAGAGTTTGGCTGCTGACATCATCTTCCCAGTGGTGAAGACTGATGCAGTCCCCAATAAGTGGTTGTTCCCATTGATTAATTGTGATATATATAAATAATCAGGAAAACCCCATCAAAATGTACACCTAATTATTTTTTCGAAATCGATAAGGCGAGAGGATTCGAGATGTCACGTAGATAATGGTCTGTAAAACTCGACTCACAGTGCCACTGAGCTACCGACATAATGTCATCCACAGGGACCCCATTAAATAGGGCAGTGGAAGCCACTACGCCCCGGACACTGTGAGCCTTGGCTATGTCAACTTGTTTACCTGTGGCGGATTTATGACAAAATTGAATACACTCTACAATCCACCTGGAAATGGTGTCCTTAGACGCTCTGCCATGGGGTTCAATATATGACAACCATAACGCTGTAGGGTCCGTCCGCCATTCCTGAGTACATTGTTTGTACCAGTTTAATGCTCGGACTGGACACCATGCTTTAGAATTAGGATTATATCTAGTTAAAGCTGGTAAAAATATGGGTTGACCTGGATATTTCACTGATTTTTAGCCATGAAATTAATCCTAGGTAGAAGCTTAAGGCCTTCCCCTGTAACCACAAAACGGTCTGCCTCGGCTGATAAGGCATGAATTTCACTTCTACGCCTAGCCGAGGCCGCAGCAATTAAAAATACAGTTTTAAGAGTCAACATTTTCATAGAAATGGAACTAAGTGGTTCAAAAGGCTTATCACCTAATACCTGAAGCACTAGAGATAAACTCCAAGACGGAATCACAGGGGGATTCCTTGGTCTTAGATTGCCCATACCTTTAATTAAAGTATTTAATGTACTTACTTCATCACTCCCCTATTAGCCAAGCAAGGGATAACTGTCATTAAAGCTGCCTTATAACCAGCAATAGAGTTAGGCTTGAGGCTATAGGCATCATACAGGTGACAGAGGAAATCAGCTACTACCTGAATAGATGAATCCATTGGATCAATACATCTTTTTGAGCACCATTCTGCAAATCTGTTGATTTTATAATTATATGCTCCGGAGGTTGACCCCCTCCTGGCTTTTGCCATAAACATGGCTGCTTGCTCAGAAAAGCCCTCCTTAATTCTAGATTCCTTGACAACATCCACGCAGTCAATCTGAACATTGACGGATTGTTGTGAAGGACCTTGCCCTGGAAGATAATGTTCGTCCATCAGAGGCAGAGGAACTGGATTGCAGACCAGAAGGTCCAGCAGATCCGTATACCATGATCGGCGTGGCCAATTTGGGGCGATCAGAAGCACTTGGCACTCCTCCTGTCTGATTTTCTGAAGAATTTTTGGAATCAGGATTGCTGGAGGGAATGCGTATGCATACATTCCCACCCAGCTGATAGCTAGCGCATCTGTTGCGATAGCGCTCGGATCTGGAATCGGAGAGACGTACGTCGTCATATTCGCATTCTTCTTTGTTGCGAATAAATCTATGTTGGGTTTCCCCCAGTGGTCGAACAGACGATCCGCCACACATTGATTTAGTTGCCATTCCGTCGGTAAAACACTCATCCTTCGGCTCAATGAGTCTGGTAACAGATTTAACCTTCTCGGAACATGAACTGCTTTCAAGACAATCCTGTAATTCAGGCACCAGCAAAGCAGTTTCCATGTCATCATACAGAGACTGGGCGACTTCGTTCCGCCCTGGCAGGTTATGTAAGTCACTACTGTTGAGTTGTCTGATCGAATTAGAACACTCTTGCCCTGAACTTTCTGAAAGAAATGTTCCAGGCCCAGGAGGACTACTGCTCGTAATTCCAGTAGATTTATATGTTCCCTTGACTGTTCCAGATTCCAAAGCCCTGATATCGTGGATTCTTCCAGGAAAAGCTCCCCACCCCTCCATCGATGCATCGGTATACATCGCTACCTGAGGGTGAGGAGGGGTTAGCATAACCCCCGCCAGGAGATTCTCTGTCTTCAACCACCATTGAAGGTGGTGAATTAGAGGCTCCAGCACTGACATGTTTGAGTCCAGTGAACCTGTACTCTGGGTACATTGCATCATGAGAAATAACTGGATCGGCCGCCTGCGTAAGGCCGCCTGAGGAATGACTGGTTCCAGAGAAACCATCAACCCCAGCATTCTCAAGTAAACCCGTGCCAGGACATGACGACTGGTGCACACTGACTGTATTACTGAGATGAGTATCTGAACCCTCTCCTGAGTAGGATAAACATATCCTGTCTCTAGATCGAAGAACATTCCCAGGTAAACAAACTTCTGGGATGGAGTCAGCTCTGATTTTTGGAAATTGATTATCCAGCCTAAGTCTGTGAGAGTTTTCAAAACTAACTCCAGATTTGCCGATAAACTTTCCTGGTTGTGTGCTTTTAACAGCCAGTCGTCTATGTACATGTGGAGATATGCTGTTATCGCAAGAACCACTCTGGTGAAGACCCGAGGAGCCGTGGAAATTCCGCAGGGTAAAACCCTGAATTCCCAGTGTCTGCCCTGGAATGCGAATCTCAGGAAGCGACGGAAACTCCTCGCTATAGGAATGTGGAAATAGGCATCCTTCAAATCTATTGAAGCTGTCCACATTCCCTTCTCCAACCCTATCAACACCGATCTCAGTTTCCATCTTGAAACTGGGTGTCTCTATGAACTTGTTCAATGGCTTGAGGTTGAGAATTGGTCTCCACCCTCCAGTGCTTTTCGTTACTAAGAACACGGTTGAATAGAAGCCTGGACATTTCTGCGCCGGTTGAATAGCTCCTTTTTGTATGAGGGAGTTTATCTCTTCCTCTATACACAACCTTTGATCTGGATCTCTTGGAATTTGAGTCCAGACTGGCACCAGAGACAGTCGCGATGGTGGGCCTGTTATCCAATCGGGGTGATACCTGACTGAAAGCCATCGCAAGACTAAACGGTCCCCACTCTTGCTTGTGGTGGGCCAATCGGTCCCTCCCCCCACTGGACCACCTAGGGAGAGAGGTGGACATAAGGAGTGCAAGAGTGGCACTGTCGCCTTGGCCTGAAACACCGGAGTGGTTCTCACCGTGGTAACCGGCCCATCAGGCACGATTACCACGACCAGATCCTCGCGCGCCACGACCAGCACCACGGTACGCGGGTGGCTGCCTGGCTGGCGCCGCTGGAGGAGCCTGCGCCCCCCCCCACACTGCTGGCCGAATCACATGTTGCGCTGGTGGCTGGCCTCTGACATGGGCACCCCCACCTCGCATCCCTCACCTCCAAAGCGACCAGGACCTGCCATAGGCGTCCGCAGCAGTCTATTGTACAGGTCCTGGGACGGGCACAGGTTGTCCAACGCAAACGTGCGCCTCGCCCGGACACTTCTGGTCACAGCCCGAGTCAAACAATTCAGAGCCAGGTTGATTCCATCCTGGGTAGCTCTCTGGACAGTTATCGGGCTAGGTTGGCGCGATGCGGATGCTGTCACTACTCCTTGCAACAGCTGGGAGACATGAGAAAGTGCCGCAATAGACGCTCTCCCACTCTCCTCCACATCGCGCAATGCGGTATTGGCCGAACGCAATGCGTTCGCACACAGCGCTCCCGTGTCAGACCGGGAACCTGGCCGTGTGTCTTCACCTAATGCCGCACGATCATCTACGCTCGGTTTAGGTACCACACCGTACCATTGATACTCCTCAGGTACGATACGGCAGCGCCTTGCAACCTCACGAGGGACCTTCGTGAGGCATCCATGCGCCTTGATGGACGTCTCTGCCGCCGAGAACATATCCACCATATGTTCCACCAGCGGCAGAGATGGCATGGCGCTAACAGTCGATCTACCAGCTAACCACAGCCGGTGATCTCGCTGGCTAGCCGACTGTTCCACAGGCAGGTCCGGCCTGACGCTTATAAGCCACTGACAAGCGTCAGACCAATCCTCCTCCGTGGCTACCTGCGAGAACTCTACAAGACGAGGGCCTTCGTCTTCCTCCTGAGCAATCGCAGGCGAGCTTGAAGCTGAATAGCCTGACACTCCTGGCAAGCCCGAAAAAGCATGCGGGCCCGAAAGAGCAGGCATGTTAATCTGACTGGCTTGTCCAGGAGCAGGCGCTTATCGCCACACCACAGCCCTGGCCAGAACCAGCCATACCTGCGGAACAACTGGCCATCAGGTCCAACCCGGGCCACCTTCTGAGCCGTGAATCCTACTCCTGCGCGAGTAGAACAATGGACAATGTCGCCTGTATTCCCCGCGAGGGGTGCACAGACGTCAATGTCCATGGTCACGACATCAGAAGAACCCAGCAGATAATCCTCTTCTTCCTGGCCAGAAAGATTAGACTCTGGGTCAGCAAAGAAAGCTAACCCGGACTGGCCTGGAAAGGTGCCATAGGAGGTACTGGCACCTGCGGTGTGCGGATACCCCTGGCCTGATAGGCAGGCACCAGGTTCCAGCGACAACCGTCCACGGACCACCGGCGCGGCAAGCCTGCTGCCAGTGTCCTGGAACGCCCCCTCTAATGGGGTCACCTCTGAATCATCGAAAACTGGTAGGGTCCTAAAGAAACCAGATTCAGAGGCGAGGATTATCTGCTTCGAAGCAGATGGAGGGGACAACAAAGGATTTGACCCAGGAAGCATGCCACGAAGCAACTCTGGTACCAAATCCTTGATTGTCCTCTTCATCTCTCCCAACATCTCACTACGGAAGGCCTCAAGATCCACTGAGGATGAGGCCTTCCTCTTACTCTTCTTACCTCTCTCTTTTGTTTCCTCTCCTCCTCCACGATCTTATCCTTCGCCTGCAACGATAAAAAATCTGGCATTAGATCGCCCCCCCCCCCCACTGCTTACATACATCATATTTAAGTAACAGGCCACAAGGACTACACTGGAAACATAAATGTGGAATAAATCTTTCCTTGAGGAAGCGACCACAAGAAGGACAACCAGGTCTCTGAAACAGGCCAGAAGACGAAGTAAGGTTAGAAAACTCAAAACCAAAATAAAAGGAGAGGAAGGTGTTCATAAAGAGCACCTATCAGATATTTAAAAAAACCAGCATTGGACAAAACTTTAATTGTTAATAAAGTGCAAGGCTGATTATGACGTCATAATTTCAGAAAAGAAATTAAATCAATCCGAAACAAACATCCAGGTGAATTGTATTCATACCCAGAACATCCTGACTTGAAAGGATAGAATATTCAGGCTATACAAACATCAGATAAACAATGATAAAATGGCAGAAGTTTATATAATTATTTTCAAATATAATAGAAGTGCTTAATATCATTAACTAGAATACCTGATTCTTTGCATAGACAAACCATCCAATCTGATGAACTGGAACACTCCACCAAGACTATGACTTCTTAACTCTCTCCACCGGGGAAAGGAATTGGACCAAGAGGGAAAAGTGAGAAGACCTTCCTTCTTACGAGGCCTCCGAATCACTGGAAATAGACTTTTTGGTTAGATAACCTAACAGTATTAGTAGGAAATGGAACCTTGGTGGAGAGAAAAACAAACTCTCTGGTGATGTGATGTCTTGTACAATCATAGACAGATACCTGTGGACATAAACACAAAGAGAGATTAGCATTTCATAGCGCCGTTGTGAAATAAACCAACTATATTAGGCGCTTATCTCGATAAACGCGAGTCCCGGAAACACATTACAACGGGATAACACGCTAAAATATACTAGAAGTCAGCTGATGGATAGGTCCTGGTCCCTCCGCCGGACTGTCTTCTGACTACATGCCCAATAGGGGCACCTAACTTTTTTAATCTGAGTGTTTTATTGAGTGAAAGCCGATATTTAGCAATATCCAAAGAGTATTAGGGATGTAAGTATACTCTTGAAGTGAAAATGGATACAGACACAGATGTATATGTGCAGAGTTGCACAATCAAAATAGTCAATACTCTCTGCTGAGTCTCGAAAACAGAAATCCGTCAATGCAGTGTATCAGTTAGATTTGCATACCTTTGGTGCTCCAATAGCAGCAGAATGTTCTTCCTGAAGCTTATCTAGCGCTGTGCTAAAGTCTGACTGCTCTAGCATAACTCCTGATGACCTCAAGTCTTCTTGCTCAGCCAAACCCAACGAATGACCACTGCAAATTAAAGCAATATTGCCAAATCTGTGTTCAATAACAACACTAGAAAGCGTGGTCATGTAGCCATATGTAAACATGTGGTTCTTGAACACGGTTGACACATATTGCACTGTACTAGCCACTGCTTTATCATTTATCTGTTCATTCATCTGTGATCATACATCCGTGTTCATCTATCATATTTTATTACACACATCTAAATATGGATAATAACAGGTCAGGCAGATACAGGACAACTTACTAGGTGCATGTTATCCTGTCCAGAGCAACCTTCCTTGCCTGGGATATCAGGTGTACAAAATCACCAAGAACAAAACCCTGAAACACAAAATATAAACATTTAATTAAGATCACTTTACTGCCAATGGCATGTGGGCCTCTTCAACACCAATGCCATGGCGTCACTTTAACAACAATGGAATAGGTGTCACTTTAACACTAATGGCATAGGCGTCACTTTAACAACAATAGCATAGGCGTCACTTTAACAACAATGGCATAGGCGTCACTTTAACAACAATAGCATTGGTATATTATTGAATATAGAATGGCAGCTTTTAGAAGATATTGATAAAACACAAATGATTGTTTCCCTATTAATTCTTTTAGGATGAGAATATATCCTTCAGAATGTTAATTTTCTTTCTTCGCCGTTCTCTTAACCGGGTTAGATAATTATATGTGTACCTCAGCTATTAGAAGAAATACAACTGCTTTCTCCAGTAATTTTCAAATCATCAGTACTATGGAATCAAATTATTAGCATATTTAACGATCAAAGATGATGTTTGTGTTAATTGAGCACCAATGTATGATATATAGGATCATATTACAAAAAATATGCAAAGATATGCAAGCATATAGCCGATACATTAGCCATAGTCAGTCGTTGTTACCAGTTTCCATTCATTTAGAGCTATGTTTTCTAAACTTCACTGTGATTTATATATGAGCATAGGATATTTATGAACAGATATTGATCAATTTTAGGCGTATGTCAACAACAGATTCCTCTAGAATTAGTTTCAAAATATTCAAATGATTACCCGTATATTTACCTGGATGTTTAACAACTATAATTTCAAAAGGAAAATGTTAATCTATAGACAAAATCAATGCCCTAAGCTACATACCGCCGTTCTCTGTGCTAAATAACCAAGGTCTGTGTTACAATTACATGTCACACCGATCAATAAAGCACGGATCATTTCACGTCGATGTGTCTCAGATGGAGGCTAAGAATGAATTTTGAGAAATATACATATATTATAAAGAAATATTATTGCAATATAATAATGTATGTAATATGATTTCCTATGTAAAATCTGTGAACCCTTACACCAACAAATCCCTGAAAAAGTAAATTCTTTACGATATAAAACTTAGTGCTGAATATTTTGAAATTAATGTGACTGGAAGCCGTTGCTGCCTAAGGCACCAACTGCTTCCAGTCAAATTAATCTTAAAATATTCACCAGTCCTCCTGTGTTGTAGCGTTGAAAATGAGATATGGGGAATTCATTGGTGAACAAAATTAAATGCCGTCTATAGGGAATATGTATTCAGCAAAGACTTATATGTTAAGTTCTATGCACCAGCAATGTTGTTGAATAGTAAATTAATATAATAACTACTCCAATCATACAATGACAGAAATGAATCCCGATAACTTGAACAGAGAATTTAAATATCTCTTACCTGACTAAAACAGGTATATACATTTTGCCTGAATTGGATCCAGTGAGCGACACCAGCTGGGCCTTTGCTCTCAGTTGCGTGTCAAGGTATATGCTGAACCGAATATTTGTCAGCGGGCAATATAATATTCTCTATAAATGCTGATATATGGAGATTAGCTTACTTCCGTTAAATTACTGATTATTTTGAAATCATTTACATTGAGTCATTGTTGCCAACAGCAGCAATGACATTCAGTCAAAATGTTTTCAAAATATGCTGGTTGGTCCAACAGTCACACCATGACACATGCCAATGGCGTAATATTTTGAAATCAGTTTGATGAAAATGAGCTGCTGCCATTGTTAACAAATTTCAGTCACATTGTTATCAAAATAGTTATTATTTTCCCTGCCGCAAATAGTAACTAATTACCTTTTTACAACTATATCAGTGACTATAATATCAAGTATATTATTTGTATCACTGCATAGTTCAGTGTATTTTAAAGACCTGTCTGACATCACTAACTGGTTCCAGGTCAGGCAAAATGGCTGCACCCATTAGTATCATATAAATTAAGCTTAAACATGTTTAGGTGTCTGTTACAATATTGTTCTGATTAATTGCAGGCTGTATAGTGATGATGATAGTTGTATATTGTATGAAGTTAGCAATCAACAGCATTTGATAGTTTGCCTTTCTGTTCATTTAAGTTAGTATGTGCTTCAACACAATCACACAAAATAATGAAAATTGTTTGGTCTCAAATGGCAGATGAGCTCTCAAGCAGACATCAGTATATATGCTAAAATGCTGTAGAATGGAGGGATCTGATCTGTCACTCACATATCTGATGTGATAATCTAATCATGTCACTTGTTAGTTGTGTCACAATCAAATGAGGTAGGTCTAACATGGATTAAAATAACAAACATCCGTTAGCAAGTATCTGAATTATATGTGTTTGGTGAATTTACAATGTAATAAACATTCTGCTAGATGTTTTGAAACTACTTTAAGTGGGAGCTATTCACAGACAAATTAGTTTCAAAACATTCAACAGATTACCCGTATAGTGACTTTGAAATTGGGATTCTGGGACATCAGGTTTCAGTGTTAGCATCGACTTAAATGTGCCTAGAAAGTGGGCGGAGCTTAGATAGAAATGGATGGGGTAGAGACGAATTAAATTCCTGTATTAGTAAACAAGAAACTCACATGTATGTGAATCTGGTGGAGAAAAGAATCCTGTAGATCAGGACATAGTCGCTGCGGAAAAGCTGTCATTGCTATCACGATGATTGGATGCTCAACCCCACGGTGCTGCAGTATCATCAACATGTCACGAAATGCTTTTGATGCTCGCGGGTCTGTGATATTAAATAGGAAATAATGATTAGCTATTATACTAATGAACTGTGATTGTGTCATAGGGTATACATACAATGTTATAGGCATAAAATAAATATGAGTGTTCTGTCACAGATGCTCCCTTACAGTACAGCTAAAAAATAACATATAACATGTTTCCAAAATAACATAAAACATGAATATGTTGAACATAATGGACCCTTTCCAGCAGGGTTGGAAAAAAAAATCGATTTTTTTCAAAAAAATCAAATCAATCGATTTTTTTGATTTAAATCGATTTCAATGATTTAAATCGATTTTTATTCGCGACATCCCAGGAAATTACGTAAAACTTATACAGTGAAACCTGTATTAAGACACTGGCTGTGGGAGTCGCAGAAGGTGGTCTCTTAAGACAGGTGGTCTCTTAATACAGGTCCAGATGCATTGCTAAACTGTATTTTGGAACTGAATAAAGTGGTATTTTTATGACTTATTTTTAACTGAATTTTAAGCTTGCTGGTTTCTTAATACAAAAAAACTTTGTTCGCTTAAGCAGTTTTAACAGTATTATTATTGCATCATTTTTTATTGCATCATTTTTTTATTGCATCATTTTTCTATTGCATCATTTTTTTATTGCATCATTTTTTTTAAATGATGCAATAGAAAAGCATTTTTTCATTCTTGAAAAATACAGTCAAAACTGCTTAAGTGACAAAGGCTATGAAATATTTTCAATTCCATAATTAGCAAAATGTCTAACTCCGGCCGAAAACAAGATCCAATATGGATTCATTATGAGAAAGTGAAGACCCCAGATAAGGCCGGTGTCCGGGCTGTCTGCAAGGTCTGCCGACACGAACTCCAAGGTATCCCAGAGCGGTTAAAAAAACATGCAGCCAATTGCACAGGTCCACCAACACCAGCACTTCAAGGTCTAGCTGTAGCCGCAACAGAAACGGGGACTTCATCTCAATCTGAGCAGCAGCAGCGCATTGAAACTGTTGTTGATCAAAACGATGTGGTGGTGATGGAAGTTGAACCTCTGTCAACTTCAAGTTCTGCTTCAGCGGCAGTGAAGCGCCCAGTGCATGGTCAATTAGCTGCTGGTACATTGGCCGCTAAGATACCCAAGCTGAATTATGGTCTACAGAATTATGTCATCAGAACTTCAGCAGAAAAACGTGGTGAATTAGATTGTGATGTAGCTAGGATGGTGTATGCTACGAACTCCCCATTTCGCTTAGTAGAAAATAGACATTTTATAAACCTTGTAAAAGATTTACGACCAGGCTATCAACCACCATCCAGAAAGGACATAGGGGGGAAATATTTGGATGTTATCTACACAGAAGAGCGGGAGAAGGCGAGAAAAAATTTGGAAGGTGAACTTGTCTGTCTAGCATTAGACGGTTGGAGCAATATTCATAACGAGCCTATCGTATGTGCTACAGTGACGACCTGCTTAGGTGATATTTACTTAGTGGATACTACGGACACCTCTGGACATCCTCACACAGCGGAATATCTTTATGACATTGCGAAGCAGACAATTGAAAACACGCACAATGATTTTGGGTGCATTATATGTAGTATCGTCACAGACAATGCTGCTAATGTAGCAAAGATGCGAGAGTTCTTGAAAGAACGACTGGGTTTCAACATGATTGCGTATGGATGCATGCCTCATCTTCTAAATCTGACTTCAAAGGACTTAGAAATGGGTAATGTTAAGGAGCATGTCACACAAGTTGTGAAGTATTTCCGAAATAACCACTTTGCTAGTGCCCAAATACGCCAATCATCGTGCAGAAAGTTAGTGATGCCAGCAGATACAAGGTGGAACACAATGTACGATTGTTTAAACTCGTATTGTGAGGCATGGCCGACACTTGTGACAATCTGTGATGGACATACTGACCGCATAGATGTTGCCATTGCCAATAAAGTTCGTAATGTAGTAATCAAACGTTCTGCAGATGAATACCGACTTTGTTTGAAACCAGTAGCTTGCGCTCTCGATAAAGCTCAATCGGACAATTGCACAATAGCAGAAGCAGTTGAATTATGGAAAGATGTAAAAACGGCCCTGCATAATGACACTAATAATTCAACAAAGCGTGCGGCCGATAAGCGTTATCAACAAGCTGTGACACCTCACCACATGCTGGCCAATCTACTCCACCCTAAATACCGTGGTCGAAACTTGACTCAGCAAGAACGTGAAACTGCACTCACCGTAGCATCCGAAATCCCTGGTTTGATGACTTTGGTAATCAAATTCGAGGCCATGGCACCACCATTTCACATTCTTAAATTTAACGACGAAGTTGTTAATGGAGTAACCTCTCTTCATTGGTGGAAGTCGCACAGACGTGACTTCGAGGATGATCTGCTGGAAGCATTTGAATTCACTCAGCGTCTGATGTCAGCTGTGGCGGCGTCAGCTGGTGTCGAGCGCGTGTTCTCCAGCTATGGGCTCGTGCAGAGTAAGTTGAGAAACAAACTTGGAACTTTAAAAGCGGCTAAACTAGTATTTCTTTTTCGGTCCCTAAACTGTGACAAAGAAAATGACTTCCGGTTTCAGTTGAATGATGATTGTTGACTAGACTAGTGAAGTACAATTGCAGCATTATTGAAAACTGAAAGTGAAAAGTGATGACAGACACATCTATCTGTGACTCAGTTAGGTTTGCGCGATATTGCTTGAGAGAATATCGATATCGTTATTATAAAAAAATTGCGGTATCTCAATAGTCAATATATCGAGTGTTCTGGTTAATCACTTAATTGTGAATAATTAAAGAATATGCATCCCATCATTCATAACATATTGAATATTTTGAAAGCAATTTCACTGGAAGCCGTTGCTGCCTAAGTCAGCAACGGTTTTCAGTGAAATTGCTTTCAAAATATTCAATATGTTTATTATGTTACGAATGATGGGATGTCTATTCTTTAATTATCACTGTTTGAACTAATAATATATAGAGTTCAAAATTTATATATTACGTCATATTAGCAACGATTTTTCAATTTTGTTCACAATTGCATCACAGATACAGTGAGTAGCAATAGGACAGAAATGATGCAATGCATAAATCTAACGAATTAGCCCTAATTAGATGCACAAAATCTATGAAGGTATGCAAAAGTCATCATTGTCTAAGTCTATCAACCTTGTTAACTTCTGTCTTTAAAAATATGCTCAAATTAAAATTGATAAACTGGTGTACATTTTTCAACAATTTTGGTGGACGATGTTGCTGTCTGCGACAGCTCTATCATCCACCAAATTTGTTGAAAAATGTACACCAGTTTATCTTTAACCCTTAGCACACTGATGTCGAAATTTTTAAATTTCAAATTAAATTTAAAGATAAACTGGTGTACGTTTTTCAACAAATTTTGTGGAAGATGGTGCTGTCACAGACAGCAGCATCGTCCACAAAAATTGTTGCAAATTGTACACCAGTTTATCTTTAAATTTAATTTGAAAATTTAAATTATCATGCTCCAGAGTGCTAGGGGTTATGTTTATTTTGAAAAATTAAAACTCCTACATCAGTGTGCTAAGGGTTAATGTAATGTAATGATGTGTTTACGTGTTACAATGTATATAGTTTCTTGCCAGTTTCAGCAATTACTGATTTTGATTTTTGAAGTTGTAGTAAACTACTTAATTTAATAACATTTCAATCTTTATTGTTTTAGTGTTAAATAAAATGGAGCCCAAAAGTCCAACTTGATAAGCACTAGCCAATAGTAATCGAGACACTCAATGACACTCCAGAGTGACTCCAGACGCATGTCATAGCTGAAAAAAGAGACAGTGTCTTGCTTTAAAAGAGTGTGCTTTTGGAATTAGACTAATAGTAATAGCCATACTGGCCCATACATGACTTTTCATGTACACTATTGCTTTAATGGTCATGTAGTGACATGTACGCACATGGAATTCTCCTCTTCTTTACAGCTTACACATACTTAATGATCATACTTTGTACACATGTGTGATGTACTGTGTACATGAACCTCAAGTATGTAGATTGTAGATGTGGACTCGTGCACTGGGTCTAGTCTTGCTGATGACAAATATGAGCAATTAAGTGTATAATTCTATTTTGTGTTGATGTTCAAGTGCCATGGAAGCAGTAAAATAATTATGTTACTTTAATTTAACAAAATTACTGTTAATTGTATTAATTACTTGAAAATTCCTCTATTTTTGCAAAACTGATTTAAATCACGATTTTTTCGATAAAAATCGAGTGATTTAAATCATGATTTAAATCATGATATAAATCAATTGATTTAAATCAAGCCAACCCTGCTTTCCAGTTTATCAATCAATCATATAACATCATACTTAACTACTTGATGTGTAGGATGACATCATATTCAATGATGTCATGAATGACTTGGATAAGTTCGTCACGAACGGTTAATTGATGGCAGACAAAGCCTTGTTGTACAAATTATATGTCTTTACTATTTAATACACATGCTGTTGAATATTTTGAAACTAATTTGACTGGACGCTGTTGCTGCCATTTTGCCATAGACAGCGATAGCACCAGTCAGATTAGTTACAAAATATTTAACAGCTTATGTATGCATGATTACTGTATTCTGTGGCTGTAGTAGTAGTAGAAACATCCTACAGCTGCAATCCGTCTTTCTTAGCTTTTGCCCACTGTGTCCTGTCCTCAGCTGAAATCCCTAGCTTCCTCAGGTCCATTCTTGACTTGAGTGTACAGAGTCCTGCTTTCTTGAGGTCACCTCGTAGCACGCTTAGCAAATTTATGCAATGACACATCCTCTCCTGGCTTTGTATTTGCTGGCTCCGAGTAGGGTGAATTCCATGGCTCTCTATGCTGGTGTCTCTTCTGGCGTCCTTAACACATGGCCAAACATGAACCATCTTTGCTGGGCGACTTTTACAGACAGCGGCGACGTATTACACATCTTGTATAGCGCATTATTGGAAATTATGCTGTCTGGCCATCAGTGTCCAGTGATGGTGCGTAGGTGTTTGCGGTGGCAGGCATCGAGTTTGTCTACATTTGCCTTTGGAGCTGCCCAGTTGTTACAGTTATACAGCATCCAGGATACACAGGTTGCATTGTATAAACGTAGACTCTTTATCAAGGGCATCTTTGATCTACGAATCCATAGCTTCCAGAAGGACGGGAAAGCTATGTTCCCCATGATGCAGCATGCAGAAATGTCAGCAGTACTGCAAAGCAGTGAGCCCAGGATTTTACTTTTCCTCAATAGTTCGCCGCCACGAAGTGGGTCGTCATTTTCTATAGTTTCATGCTTTGTTGATATGTGTATGTGGGTGAACTCTGTTTTGGATTCATTGATAGAGATTCTCAATTTTTAGTTTGCTTGCAGCTATTGGGAGAAGTTCGTCAAGGGGTTTCTTTTCCTCATCTATGAAGTCCACATCGTCGGCACATTCCATCTCTAGCGGCATGCCCAGTATTGACAATGGGGGGTTTGGTATTGTGGAACTTTCCTGCACAGATTTCAATGCGGCAACAAGGTAGCAGGTGAAAAGCACCGGAGATAGACCATCTCCCTGTGGGGAGCCGATTGATGTCTCAAACTCTACAGACTTCACTGACTTGACTCTCAGCTTGGTGTCTGCAAGCAGTAGTCTCACTAGTCGTAGCTCATCTTCATTGCAACTGGCCTGGCGTAGTACATCTAGGATCTTTGAGCGTTTAATTGTGTCGAAGGCTCGTGACAGACATGTCAATGCCCATTTTGTGGAAGTCTCAGTGTTTGGACATGTCTACCGACACAAGCATGCGCTGAGCCCATACAATGTCTGCGCAGCTTCATCCACATTTGAAGCCACTTTGACATGATCCGGTGAAGTAATCGATCTTGTCTCGGATGCGGCATAGAGTAACATTGGATACGATTTTCCGTATGCTGTTGAGGAGCACAAAGGGGCCAAAGATTGGCTGGGGGCCCAGGTGGCTTCTTGGGCTTGCGTAGTGCAATAAGGGTGCCTTGGCCTACAGCGTCGATGGGAAGGTGGTGCATAAAAGTTGAATTGATTAGGTGCGTGATCGGTTTTGAGATAATGTCACATATTTGAATAGTTCATTGCTCATGCCATCAGGTCCAGATGCATGTCCATTTTTCAGGGGTTTGAGCGCCTTCTCAACTTCTGCTGTTTTACTTGGTGTTAGTAATGGTCTGGGGTCTCCTGATAATGGGTGCAAGGTCTCATCATCATTGTCAGTGAACTGTTCCTTGAACCATTCTCGGATCGCCTCGAGTTCCCTGGTCAGTCCCAATAAAGTGTCCTTCAGAGTTGTGTACAGTGAGTGGTGGTGTGTAGTCAGTAACTCTCAGGGCTCGGGCTGCCCGAAACATTTTGTGACAGTCATCCGTGGCAGTGATTTCATCTGCCAGGGAGTCTGCCTGTTGAATAGCAAGATATTTTAAGCATTCGCTATGGCGCAGAATAATATTGCGCTCCCAGCGTAGTTTGGTGCGGTCTTCACTTTGGCCACTTTGATAGATGCGCAGCCATAACGCTTTCTGCTCTGCTGACAGTTTTACTACTAGAGGGTCGTCAGTATAGCTAGTTTGGTTGTTTTTAAGAACACCTATGGTGCTGGGAGCGGATGATTCAGTTTTTTTGTTTAGGGCTTCATTTGGATCACAGCTGACATCGATGTTAGCTATCTGCTCCCCGAGGGCTTTTTTGTATGACATTTGAGTGTCAGTGTCGCTGATGAGCTTGGGTAGGTTGTAGGCGACTCTACCCGCTTGCCTGGTATGGTGTTTATATATTAGGTAGAGATCATTCATCTGAAGTCGTGTAATGACTAACTTATGGTCAGAATTGAGGTCTGTGCCTCCATACGAATGAGCGTTCTGGAGTAAGGGTTTTGCTTCTGTCTTGCATAGTATGAAGTCTATTTGGTTGAAGACACCTATTGTAGCCTTAGAACCTTTTGGGGGGGGGGGGGCTTTGCGATCAGTAATGTGTCCAGTCCATATTGTCCGGTGACGGTATGGGTGTTTGAAAGCCGTATTTGTGACAAATAGCCCATTGGAACTAAGGAATGCCACCAGTGCATCTCCATTGCTGTTGCGTGTGCCCTCTCCATAGACATAAGCCAAGTCCTGAACTTTTTTCCACAATTCCGAGTTTACCCAGCTTGGAGTTGAAATCTCCACACATGAACAGTTGCCATCTAGCTGGGATTGTAATGGCGGAGCTCAGTTCTGCATAGAAGGAATCTAATATTGCTGGATTCTCTTTGGCTTTTTCGGTAGTTGGGCCGTATGCGTTGACAATTCAGTTGACAGTGGTGGTGTGTTTTCGCGTAGGTATAGCCAGGTCGATGAATGCGACGCGATCACTGACGCATCCAAAACTAATGACATGATCCAAGACCCTTGGTCCAATTACGAAGCCTAAGCCCCGGTATGTGGCCTGTTTTTGCTCCATGAGCACTAGCTTATGGCCTGTCAGTAGTTGCTGCTCCAAGTGTTTAGCTACTTTAGTCTCTTGAATGCATGCAAAATCGATGTTATAGTGTTCACAGTCTGCACCTAAGGTTTGCCTCTTTGATGTTGCACTCTGACCACGTACATTCCACGTAGCTATGGTAAGCTCCTGGGAAGATTGCGTCGTCCGAGGATGTCGAGCAAAGTTTCTTGTTTGAAGAAGGGTAGACATAATCAGAGTTGTCTCTCTATGCAGATGTCAGCCTGCAATCCTTGATGACTTAGTTTCCCAACAAAGTTGGTACTTACGGAGGAGACCGGCGTGAAGGTGCCATCTTTCTCCTCCATACCTGTATAGTTTTCTGGAAATTGATAGTCATGCAGTTCAGAGATCAATTGATCTCAACATGGCAAAGTCACCGAAGTATGGGTAGAGCTTAGCTAAGAGATGAGTGGGGCATAGCTAAAACTGAATTCATCCATTAGATTTAAAAACATTGCTACCTAAAATTATATTCAAAATATTAAGCAGAACATTTCCTACTAACCAACATGCTTCTGTTTTGGAAACTTGTTTACCTATTTGTGATTTGTCCTGCAGCTTCTGTAGCATTCACTACACTGTCCGATACAATTGTGATCTGTCCTGCAGCTTCTGTAGCATTCACTACACTGTCCGATACAATTGTGATCTGTCCTGCAGCTTCTGTAGCATTCACTACACTGTCAGATACAATTGTGATCTGTCCTGCAGCGTCTGTAGCATTCACTACACTGTCAGATACAATTGTGATCTGTCCTGCAGCTTCTGTAGCATTCACTACAGTCAGATACAATTGTGATCTGTCCTGCAGCTTCTGTAGCATTCACTACACTGTCAGATACAATTGTGATCTGTCCTGCAGCTTCTGTAGCATTCACTACACTGTCCGATACAATTGTGATCTGTCCTGCAGCTTCTGTAGCATTCACTACACTGTCAGATACAATTGTGATCTGTCCTGCAGCTTCTGTAGCATTCACTACACTGTCCGATACAATTGTGATCTGTCCTGCAGCTTCTGTAGCATTCACTACACTGTCAGATACAATTGTGATCTGTCCTGCAGCTTCTGTAGCATTCACTACACTGTCCGATACAATTGTGATCTGTCCTGCAGCTTCTGTAGCATTCACTACACTGTCAGATACAATTGTGATTTGTGAAAAGCATTTAGCAGTGCATGAAGATATCATATTCAGATTTGTATTACGTTATGCACGATTCAACAGCCCTAGCTCACCATGACAACATTGGAACATCTAGACATGCATATATCTCTCTGATGTAATATAGGCCTACTTACCATGTGTCTTGCCATCTCTGTCTTTAGCCAACAGCTCAGCATTCTCCAATATCATCATACATGGCGATACAAGGCCAACTGAAAATAAGTATTATACCTGTACAATAGATAGACACAGTATCGTACTGTTGTCTGCATCATTGATTACACAATGCAGCAACTGGAATACTGAACAATACAGTGTAGCATATTTTAACTATTCAACCCTCAAGACAGACACAAATGGCTTCTGTAGTGGGCTTAGGAATTGCCCATTTGCAGACCAAGAGAACACTAATTTTTAAAATACACCACTGGAATGACTGGCCAGATAATCGAGCCAGACATTCATGGTAAATTTTCAAAAAAATAATCTCTTGGTCTAGGCCTACAAAGACATTTTCTTTGTGAAAATTAAATTTTTCTATAAAACATTTGAGTGTTAAAGGGTTAACTAGAGGTCCAAGTGACACTTTATTTTCACAATTCTGAACATATATGTTGACAATAAGAGGATTTTGACAATATTTAATCTAATAGCTCCAAATAATACACTGTACAACACAGGTTGGCACCCGTTTGCTATTCCACACATCATACGAGATAGTAGCGCCATATTTGGTCATGATGGGTTATGGCATAGTATTACACAGGGGCAGGGAATGACATGGCAGAGCTGGAGGAAAGTATGATATTCTGACCTATGAGCGTTATACAAAAATCACATTAAACCTTTCACCGCTGAATTCCCCATATCTCATTTTCAACGCTACCATATAGGCACTGTTGAATATTTTGAAATTAATTTGACTGGAAGCCATTACTGCCTTAGGCAGCAATGGCTTCCAGTTAAATTAATTTCAAAATACACAATAGAATAAGGTTTACATCGTAAAGAATTTACTTTTTCATGGATTTGTCGGTGAAAGGGTTAAATACGATTGAACACTGGATACCGCCTGATCTTGCAAAGGCAAACTACCAGTACTTGGCAGAGCAAGATGCCCATGGTATTGCGCATTGAAGAAGCCATAAGGATATAGTCTTAAGACTGAACCTTAGAGCCTAACCGCTTACCATACCTGTAGTGACCAGTAGTGCAAGAAGGCCATATTGAATTAAATGATCATTGAAAAACTTTAACATTCTTCTAATTCATTGTGCATGCCATACACCATTTGGACTGCTGTGTTAAGCCATCCTCCGTTCATCACAAGAAAAGCTGAAATATGCCCAACCAAGTATTATCTTTCCCCATTGCCTCTACAGTCCAACTTTCGCGAGCATCTTTCTGGCCAAATGATTGTGTCCATTAAGGTAGCTGATCAAAACAGTATTTGCTCCAGAATGCATTACATGGCAAATAAGTTGGGTTATGGGAGCATGTGTCTTATCTGATGACTATTTCGTGTTACATAAGTAACACGTAGTCGCATATTAAACAGGTTTAACTTTATAAAGTTGCACAATTCTTGAGTAATTACCATTATTGAAGACTCGCTTAATCTTAGCCTCTGCCGCGCCTGCATGTCCTCCTGTCACATGCTGGCTGTTCACCTGCAAACAAGCAAATTATCATATGTGTTACAAAACAATGCCATGCTTGATATGCTGTAGATGATGGTTATTATATTGTACATATGCATATGTAGTTCAGCTACTTTTTTAAAAGCAGAATTCCGCAGAACTAAAATGTCTTTCAAATTCCCCTCATTGTCGACACCCATCAGAGCTCAAGTCAAATTCACTTGGTACCATAAATAGATTTAGTTTTGATGAAATATGGTATGGCGATGATCTTATATAATGTACGGCGCTCATGTTTATTACTATACGAAGTGATCTTGATCTTGACGACTAAGTAACATAGGCTCTGATAGAGGGTGCACATAGATGGATTGCCAGCACTGTTCATTATCCCCACATTTTACAAAGAAAGGTGGGGATTGTGTCATCCCATCTGTCCACCTGTACTGAAATTGTAACATAACATCTCTGAAACTGTTGGAGGGAATTCAAACAAATTTGTTATAAGCATTACCCATATTATTGCGGAGTGTGAGAGGAGATTTATACTTGCCTCCGACACCAGGGGGGAGGGGGGGGGGAAGCGAGGTGGGGCGGGGAGGAGTGGATAAAAAGTTCAGAGATGAATGTATGGAAACTGATTGTTAATAAGTTCAAAAGAAAATTACAGTGATATAAATAAAGGAATTCATTTGAATGTGAATGAAATGGAATCATAATAATAAAAAAAGAGATCGGTTGAGTATATCCATTAAGAAGGTAGTACATCACATACCAATTTTTTTTATCAAATAATTAGTTTGTGGTAGCCAAATTAGTCTGGTAATATATAGTTAAATATGTTTTACCACCTTAGATAAAATAGGGTTGCCAATCAGCAGCATGTTTGGTTCTGAAAACCTCAGACAGGATCAATACGTCAATGCAGTTGGTGGACGCAGACCTGTTTACGTTCCTTGTCGAAAGCTTTTGCTTCCATGCTATCAGGGTTGTGGTGGAGCAAGCTGCATTTCTTACTATGCCCCACTTCCATGCTACCAGGGTCGTAGTGTTGAAATCGATTTAAAACTTAGAAATATGAATTCCCAGAATCTAGGTTACTGTTCAATATTTTGAAACTAATTTGACTGGGGGCTGTCAAATAAGTTTCAAAATATTTAACATAATGTTAACTAAATTATAAATTCATCAAAGGCATACAATTCGTAAACTGTCATCATTTGATTGTGACATTATCTAACAACTTGTAACATAATTTGACTATAACAATAGTTACTTGAGTGACAGATCGGGATGCTCTATCGGCAAGGCTTCGTGTTTAGAAGTAAAATGGAATTATCCAATCGCTGAAACTTTAGGTGAAACATACTCATGCAACATATCTTATACAGTAGTAAGCATTGATCAATTGAGAAATCAACACAATAAATTTGCTTTGAATGACGGAAATTCTTATTTGATAATAGCACAGGAAAAAACAATGCCCCATTGTTAACAATTTGAACACGAGGCCCAAGGGGCCTGTGTCGCTCACCTGGAGCACCATCAATTTTTGTCAAAACTGTTGGTGGGTGGATTAGCAGTCTTTTAAATGAGTTTGTGGACATTTTTGCACGTGCAATATGACCGCCAAACACACTACATTTTGATTGCCCCACGGCGCACATGTTTTTTTGATGGATCAACTTCACTTGAACAAATTTTAATGGCCCAAATTTTGGCCTGATCCCTTCAGCGGTTCTGGAAGTCATTTTCGTGAAAACCAGGTCATCCAAGATAGTCGCCGAACCACTTGGTCAATCAAGTCCTCTTGAACAAACTTGGCTTACCTCTTGGCCGAGATGAAGATTCCCCAAGTGGTTTCGGAGAAGATTTTTAAAGACATTTCCTGAAATTGGCCGAAATCCAAAATGGCCACTGGGCAAATTGGCCGATCGGGTTCATTTGAACAAACTTGGATCCTTATGTCCTAAGGATGCTTCCTGCTAAATATAATTGAAATCGGCCGGGGAGTTCTCGAGAAGACATTTTAAATTTCGCATTGCTTTAGCATGGGAGCTTTTGACTAGAAAATAATCCAAGATGGCCGCCAAACCGCTTATCCGACAGTTTCAAAAATTGTAAATTTGAGCTCAGAATACCCAAAAACATATATAGAACCAATTTTGGCCTCAAAATCCATCAAATAAAAAAATCTAATATGTCTGCCAAACACGCTAGTTTGATTGGCCCACGGCGGCCATGTTTTTTGATGGAGCAACTTCCCTTGAACAAACTTTAATGGCCCTTAGTCCCTAATCATATCTTCCAAATTTTGGCCAGATCCATTCAGCGGTTCTGGAGAAGTCGATTTAGGGAAAATTAGGTCATCCAAGATGGCTGCCGAACCATTCGGTCAATCAAGTCATCTTGAACAAACTTGGCTTACCTCTTTGCCTAGATGAGGTTTCATAAGTTTTGAATCGATTCCCCAAGCCATTTCGGAGAATGAGATTTTTAGACATTTCTAAAAATCGGCCGAAATCCAAGATGGCCACAGACCAAATTAGCCGATCGGCTTCGTTTAAACAAAATGAAATCTCTATGCCATAAGGATGCTTCCTGCCAAATATAATTCAAATCGGGCCAGTAGTTCTCGAGATATTTTAAATTTCCCATTGCTTTAGTATGGGAGCTTTTGGAGGGAAAATGATCCAAGATGGCTGCCAAACCGTTTATCCGACAGTTTCAAAAATTGCAAATCTGAGATCAGAATACCCAGACCTAGATAAAACGAATTTCGGCCTCAAAATCCATCAAATAAAAAAATCCAATATGGCTGCCAAACACACTATATTTTGATTGGTCCACGGCGGTCATGTTTTTTTACGAATCAACTTCTCTTGAACAAACATTAATCGCCCTTAGTTGCTAATTATATATCACAAATTTTGGCCTGATCGCTTCAGCGGTTCTGGGGAAGAAGTTGTTTTTGTGAAAACTAGGTCATCCAAGATGGTCGCTGAACAATTCGGTCCATCATGTTCCCTTGAACAAACTTGATTCAGCGCTTACCATAGATCATATTTCGGGAGTTTTTAATCTATCCCTCAAATGGTTTGGAAGGAGATTTTCAGACATTTCTAAAAATCTGCCAAAATTCAAGATGGTCGCCGGCCAAATTGGCCGATCGGGTTATTTTGAATGAACAAACTTGAATCTCTATGTCTTAAGGATGCTTCATGCCAAATATAATTGAAATCAGCCCAGTAGTTCTCGAGAAGATGATATTTTAAATTTCCCATTGCTTTAGTATTGGAGCTTTTGGCGGGAAAATGATCCAAGATGGCCACCAAACTGTTTATCCGACAGTTTCGAAAATTGCAAACTTGTGATCAGAATACCCAAAAATCTATATAAAAGCAATTTCAGCCTCAAAATCCATCAAATAAAAAAATCAAATATGGCCGCCAAACATGCAATATTTTGATTGGCCCACGGCGGCCATGTTTTTTTTACGGATCAACTTCTCTTGAACAAACTTTACTGGCCCTTTGTCCCTAATCATATCTGCTAAATTTCGGCCTGATCCCTTCAGCGGTTCTGGAGAAGTTATTTTCGCTAAAACTAGGTCAACCAAGATGGCCACTGAACTATTTGACCAATTAAGTTCCCTTGAACAAATTTGGTTGAGCTCTTGCCCTAGATCATATTTCATGAGGTTTCCTTCAATCCCTCATGCGGTTTCGGAGAAGATTTTTAGACATTTCTAAAAATCGGCCAAAATCAAAGATGGCCACCGGCCTAATTGGCCGATCGGCTTCATTTTAACAAACTTGAATCCCTATGCCCTATGGATGCTTCCTGTCAAATATAATTGAAATTGGCCCAGTGGTTCTTGAGAAGAAGTTGCTTAAAGGAAAAGTTGATGGACGGACGGTTGCCACGACATAAGCTCACTTGGCCTTTCAAGCCAGGTGAGCTAATAATGAATCCTAGTATTGAATCCATTACTAAGCAAAGAATAATAAGAGGCCCAAAGGACCTGTATCGCTCACCTGGAATTATTGGCCACTTGGACAACTAAACAAAATGAAATGACCACTGGAAAAATTTACCAATTTAATTTCTGTGAAGAAGGTTTAGCCAAGTTTTATAAAAATTGCCCAGTGATTAATAAGTAGTCTTTTACATGATTTTGACAGAAATTTTCAGAAAATCCAAGGTGGCCGCCAAACACGCAAAATTTTGATTGATCCATGGCGGCGATATATTTTTTACATATCAACTTTCAATGGACAAGATTTAATGGCCCCTTAGTCCCTAATCATATCTCCCAAATTTCAGCTTGATCTGTTTAGTGACACTGGAGAAGTCCTTTTCACAAAAACTAGGTCATCCAAGATGGGTGCAGAAACATTGGGCCAATCAAGTTCCCTTGAAGAAATTTGGTTCAGCTCTTGCTTTTAATCAATGCTCCAAGTGGTTTTGGAGAAAAAGATTTTTAGACGTTTCTAAAAACTGGCCAAAATCTGAGATGGTCACAGGCCAAATTGGCCGATCCGCCTCTTTTGAAGAAACTCAGATCTCTATGCCCTAAGGATGCTTCCTGCCAACTATAATGGAAATCGGTTCAGTGGTTCTCGAGAAGACAAATTTAAATTTCCTATTGCTTTAGTATGAGAGGTTTTGGCAGGAAATAAACGAAATCACAGATTTCTTTTTTCACGAGAGTTGATACTTACCGCCTACTACTCTTTGATATTGCTAAATATCGACTTACACTCAATAAACACTCAGATTAAAAAAGTAAGGTGCCCCTACTGGGCAGGTAGTCAGATGTCAGTCCGGCGGATGCCAGCCCCAACCTCGTGCATGTGCAGACTAGTACTTCCTCTGACTAAATTTATTGGCTGACACTATGCAACTTACAAGAGCCTGAAGACTGAGCCTCTGTGGGGCGGAGAGGCCGGGCCCGTATTAGGGAGGTAAGTATCAACTCTCTCGTGAAAAAAGAAATCCGTGATTTTGTTTATTTCACTTCAAGAGTATACTTACCTCCCTAATACTCTTTGATATTGCAGAATTCGTCAGAGAATTCGGCGGGAGGAAGGCGAGGTCAAAAGACCAGCTCTTCCATATGCGCTTTTCTGCGTTTAAGGCACTTAAACTTCTGAAATTGTGTGAAAACACAACCAGGGATAGATTTGAACATTGGCTAACACAACCAATGGCTGAGAGATGACCATATGTCATATGCGCTCCCCACCCCCCTCTTCTTGGGAGGAAGACTGAATGACCTCAATGTCCCATACGCTCTCTACGTACAAGTGCCATTAAACGAAAAGGCTTCATTTTCATATACTCTCAATAATGAACCACATAAAACATGTACCATTACCATATTAATAACGAAGGGTCACGTGACAATACGAGGGCTGCACGAACGTCAATGTCCATGGCCACGGCGCCAGAAGGAGAACCCAGCAGATAATCCTCTTCTTCCAGGCCAGAAAGATTAGACTTCAGATCAGCGAAGAAAGCTAAACTGGACTGGCCAGGAAAGATACCATAGGAGTAAGTGGTACCTACAGGGTGTGGATATTCCTGGCCTGAAAAGCAGGTACCAGGCTCCAGCGACACCTGTCCATGAACAACCGGCGCGGCAAGCCTGCTGCCAGTGTCCTCATAGTGGACTTCGCCCTCTAGTAGGGCCACCTCTGAATCGATTCAGAGGCGGGGATTATCTGCTCCGAAGCAGACGAAGAGGACAACGAAGGATTTGAACCAGGAAGCATGCCACGAAGCAACTCTGGGACCAAACCCTTAATTGTCCTCGTCATCTCTCCAGTCATCTCAATACGGAAGGCCTGCATATCCATAGTGGATGAGGCCTTCCTCTTACCCTTCTTACCAGAATCCTCCTTCTTCAACTTCCTCTCCTCCTCTAGAGCCTTCACTTTGGTCTGTAAAGATAGAAATTCAGACATTAGCTTTCCCCCCCCCCCCCACCAGTTTTTACAGATCTCGCAATTAAGCAATGGCCCACATCGGCTGCACTGGAAACATAAGTGGGGGGAGAATCTATCCTTCAAAAACCTTCCACAAGAAGGACAACCAGGTTTCTGAAACAAGCCAGAAGACGAAGACAATGAGTATTTTAGTTAATTGAATTAGTAACTCAAAACCAAAATAAAAAAGGAGGGGGGGGGGGGGGGCCATAAAGACCCAAGCTAATAATCAACCAGCGTTGGATAAAACTTTATAAATGATAGAAAAGTGCAAGGCTGATTATGACGCTATAACTTAAAAAATAAGAAGTTAAATCGATCCGAAACAAACATCCAGGTGTAAGGACGAATTGTATTCATATCCAGAACATCTTAACTGGAAAGGATAGTATATACAGAGTATACGAACATCAGATAAACAATGATAAAATAGCAGCAGATTTCAAAAATATTTTCAAATATAATTGAAGTGCCTCATATCATAACTAGAATACCTGAGTCTTTAGCATAGACAAACCATCCGATCTGCTGCACTTGAAGCTCCACCAACACTATGACCTCTTAACTCCCTCCACCTATAAGGGGAAGGAAGTGGACTAAGAGGGAATATTGAGAAGACCTTTTTCCGAGGCCTCCAACTCACTGGGCATAGAATTTTGGTTAGATAACCTAACAAGAGGCCCAAGGGGCCTGTATCGCTCACCTGCATCATAGGCATTTCAACCAGAAAGGCCATCATCAATAAGTAGAACCATACAAAGTTGAGCAGAATTATAACAAGAAAACAGAAGCCATGTTTCTTTAGGTATCAACTACTTTTGAACAAAACTTAATGGCCCTTAGTCCCTTATCATATCTCCCAAATTTCGGCCCAATCCGTTCAACGATTCTGGATACGAAGTTGTTTTCGCGAAAACTAGGTCATCCAAGATGGCCACCAAGCCAATGGACCAATCAGGTTCTCTTGAACAAATTGGTTATCCTCCTGCATTAGATGATGTTTCATGAGTTAACCCCCAAGCCGTTTCGGAGATTTTTAAAGACATTTCTAAAAATTGGCTGGTATAACCAGTGGCCATCTGGGATTTTGGCCGATCAGCTTCGTTTGAACAAACTTAGACCTCTATGCCCTAAGGCCGCATTCTGCTAAGTAAAATTGAAATCGGCCCAGTGGTTCTTGAGAAGTCGTTTAAAGAATTCCCCATTGCTTTACTATGGGCCCATTGCTTTACTATTGGAGCCTATGGCAGGAAAACAAACCAAGATGGCAGTCAAACCGTTTATCCAACAGTCTCGAAAGTGTCATATTTGAACTCACCACCCTGATAAGCATATATAGAGCAATTTTCGCCATTAAAATACATCAAATACAAAAAAACAATATGACCAATAAATGCTAAATTTTGATTGGTTGATGCTGGCCATGTTTTTTAACATACGAAATTTCTTTGAACAAATTTGAATGGACCTTGGTCCCTAAGCATATTTAATAAATTTCAGCTCTATCCCTTCAGCGGTTGGGGGGGGGGGAAGAAGTCGTTTTCGGGAAAACCACGTCATCCAAGATGGCCGTCAAGCAAATAGGCCAATAAGGTTGGCTTGAATAAACTTGGGTCTAACGTTGCCATAGATGATGTGTTATGAGTATTGAATCAATTCCTCTTGCGTTTTGGAGAATAAGATTTTTTATTAGATCTCTATGCCCTATGAATGCTTCCTCCCAAATATAATTGAAATTGGCCCAGTGGTTCTTGAGAAGAGGTCGTTTACTATGGGCCAATTGCTTTACTATGGGAGACTATGGCGGAAAAACAAACCAAGATGGCAGGAAAACCGTTTATCCGACAGTCTCGAAAGTGGGATATTTGAACTGGCCACACTGATAAGCATACATAAAGCAATTTTCGCCATCAAAATACATCAAATACAAAAAAGCCAATATGACCAAGAAACGCTAAATTATGATTGGTTGATGGCGTCCATATTTTTAAAATTTCAGCTCTATCCCTTCAGCGGTTCGGTAGAAGTTGGGAATGGAGTTTTAGAAATGATCAGTCAGATAACATTAATTCGCGATGCCAAAAATATGCCATTTTTAGAAATTTCATAACTCTCTAACAAATAACAACACATTTCTGGTGAATAACATACATATAGTCTTTATAACTGCCAAGTTTCAAGTATGTGAGACATATACCCCTGGGGATATGAATCTTTGTAATGAAGAAGCAAAAACGATTTTTCTAAATTGCTGGAAGCACCTGGCCCATACAACATGTACAGCACCTCTGATTTCTGCTGGAATAGAAAGTAGAACACCATAGGTATTAGCTTAGACAGCAATGTCTTTCTGATTGAATGAGAATGTGTTCATATTAATTTCTGAACATCGGTCAGAATGAGTAAATCTTCAGATTCGAGCCCATTTTGAGGTAGCATAGATACTCAGCTATTTGACATGCTGTAAATCTGATGGCAGATTTGGATTCTACAGCATTGAATTAGTCTAGATGCAAAGTTTCAGAGTGTTATGTTAAATATTAATGATTCTATGATAGCATGAAAATATGAAAATATCACATCGCGACACCAAATCATCGTAAAACATGTTTCTAGTCAAAATTTGGAAATGCTGTAAAATATTGGAAAATGGTCCGATCAGTCTAAAATTTTGACTTTCTACATATTTTATATTACTCTTAAAGACATAAAAAAATGAGCCAATTCTGAGATAGTGTGGTGGCAGGTTCCTAGAATATCTGTTACATTGACACGGAATGACTCTCCAGCAGTTTTGGAGAAGATTTTTTAGTGTTTCTAAAAATCGGCTATTTTGGCCGGCGGCCATCTTGGATTTTGACCGATCGGCTTCGATTGAACAAACTTTAATCTCTATGCCCTAGGGATGCTTCCTGCCAAATATAATTGAAATCGGCCCAGTGGTTCTTGAGAAGTCATTTAAAGAAAAAGTTGACGGACGACGAATGGATGGACGACGGACGGTCGCCACGGCATAAGCTAACTTGGCCTTTCAGGCCAGGTGAGCTAACAATGTTAGTAAGAAATGGAACCTTTGTGGAGAGAAAAACAAACCCTCTGACGATGTGCTGTCCTGTTCAATCATAGATAGATACCTGTGGACATAAACACAAAGAGAGATTAAATATTTTATAACCCCATTTCGAAATAAACCAGTTTTCTAGGCACTTATCACGTCTAATCGTGAGTCTCGGAACTAAAATGCTAAATTAGACAAACATTTAATAGAAATCACCTGATAACTTGATCCTGGTCCTTCCTCAGAAGCTTTGGGACGATCAGACATGATTTCTAGATGGATTAAGTATGTAAATGAGCGTAGAGAAATTTTCTTTGCAGAAAAAAGCTTAAAGCATATGTCTCTTTGAGCCAATAAATTGGTAAAGAGGAAGTACTAGTCTGCACATGCACGAGGTTGGGGCTGGCATCTGCCGGACTGACATCTGACTACCTGCCGAGTACGGGCACCGTACTTTTTTAATCTGAGTGTTTATTGAGTGTAAGTCGATATTTGGCAATTTTTAAAGAGTATTAGGGAGGTAAGTATACTCTTGAAGTGAAAAGGATCCACGACGGCCACTAAACCGTTTATCCGACAGTTTCAAAGTGGCAATTTGAAATCAGCATACCCAAAAACCTACATAAAACAAATTTTGACTTCAACATTCATCAAATAAAAAATTCCAATATGGCCACCAAACACACTACATTTTGATTGGTCTACAGTGGCATATTTTTTGACGTGACAACTTCCCTTAAAACTTTAACGCCGCTTAGTGCCTATAAATGGCAGCCGGGCTGTATGCTCCCAAAGGGAGTTGAGATTGTCAAGGAGTGAAATGGGCCCAATGACCAGGGGGTAAAGTTGGAAAGTCGGCTGAGCACGCAAGTGGAAGCAGACTATAAACCTGACCTATATATATTAACAGTTTCTAAAAATCGGCTAAAATCCAAGATAGCCAGCTGCTAATATATATATATATATATATATATATATATATATATATATATATATTTCATTTTCAAAATCCATCAAATAAAAATGTCCGCTACATTTTGATTGGTCCATGGTGCCACTGTTTGTTAACGTATTAACTTGGTCCGTTCAGTGGTTTTGGAGTTTTTGCAAAAAGTAGGTCATCCAAGATGGTCACCAAAATATTTGCCCAATAAAGTTCTCTTGAACAAATTTGGTTCAGATGTTGCCCTAGATTATATTTCATGAGTTCCCCCCACCCACCCTCGCTTCCCAAAAGCTGTTTCAGAGATCTTTAAAGACATTTCTGAAAATCGTCCAAAATCCAAGATGGCCACCAGCCAAATCGGGCGATTGGATTCATTTGAACCAACTTGAATCTCCATGGCCTGAGGATTCACCCTGTCAAACATAATTGAAATCAGCCCAGTAGTGCTTGAGAAGAGCACCCTTAAAGGAAACGTCGACAGAAGGATGACGGACAGTCGCCATGGCAGAAGCTCACTTGCCATTTCAGGCTAGGTGAGCCAATAAATATTATGACTAGGTCTTCAAACAAGGCAACCTGAAAATATGATCTGAGTTACCACCATAGTTATGGATATATTGGCTAGATGGCTCATGCGCATACCCTCACTATGGGGCTAGTTGTCGCAACCGTCAGTGGCACAAATTCAGTAAATCGCAATTGCGCATGACCAGGTATTTGCTGATAGGCTGACGCAGACAATCAGCTGCATATATAGCCTCCAAAAGGGACCTAATTCGCTTTTGGTAATTTGAAGAAAAATTGAACAAGTGGCAAATTTATATATTTTGTCAGAATTAAAATTGTATTGGCTATTATAATCTGAGATTTTATTCGACTACGTACTAGAATTAGTAATAAAATTTTTTTTTAGACATACAGTGTGAAAATACTGAACTCTGAAATGCTGCTTTTGAGTCTTGATCGATCTAGCAAGTATATACTGAATCTATGCTTACCACACAAACATGCAGACCCAACACCCGAGCAACAGCCCTGGCCACACTTTTCTTGCCACATCCATTAGGTCCTGTCATGGTTATGGTAGGAAGACAGCTCTCTGTTGAATTATGCCAGGATCTGACACTGATGAGAAAGCATAAGTCACTATTACATCTAGTGAAAATATATTCTCTAAGACAATGCAAAAGGTACGTCTAGCTGGTCATGTTTGAGTTTATATTCATCACCTAAAAACACTATTTTTCTATTCTTATCATAATCAAACTAAGCTAAGTACAGTACAGCAAAAGTTAATATTTCCAAAACAAAAAAGAAACATGTTCGTTAGTACAATTTTGAACATGAAGTAAGAAAGTTTCTGTTTAATATTTTGAACATAATTGGATTTAGGTAGCAGTTATTTCTGAGCTGTACTGTAGTTTAGCATTTTCTTTGATGCGTTTCTGAATTTTTACATAATTATAAAACATAAAACACAATGTACTGGATTGTGAATATAGGTCATAATCAAATATGTCACATTGTTAACTCTTGTTCATATCAGCCAAAAAAGGTTTTTGCAGTGATATTGTGAAATGTCCATTTGCAGACCATGAGAAGACTATTTTTTTAAAGTTTACCACTGGAATGACTGGCTCGATAACCAAACCAGTCATTCCAGTGGTAAATTTTCAAAAACAGTCGTTTCTTGGTCTGCAAATTGATATTTTCTCTTCAGTAAATTGAAATTTTTTCTGACTAAATTCGAGGGTTAACCCTTTAACCCGTTAATTTGCTCAAGAAAATAAAAATTTTCTCACAGAAACTGTCCATTTGCAGACAAAGAGAACTGTTTTTGAAGATTTATCGCTGGAATGACTGGCTCGATAACTGAGCCATTCCAGTGATAAAGTTTCAAAAATAGTCTTCTCTTTGTCTGGAATTGGATAGTTTCCAAGACAGCTGGAGAAGCTGTTTTTGGCCAATAACGTAGCTCCATCACCAAAGTCTAAAAGTCTGTCACAACAGTGTATGAATTGTATGTCTTTGGAGAACTTGCAATTTGATAAACATTTTGAAACTTATTTTACTGAGAGCTGTTACTGCCATAGCAAGAACACTGGGAGATTTAAGGTAGCAACGGGCTCTAAATCACTCTAAATGGATCCCTCTATTCTCACCTGAACTAGACTGCATTGTATGTTTTAATGTTAATTGTTCAAAAGACTGTTATGGTACGGAAACAATTTTCAATATGGTGATCATGTCCAGATCAATATCGATAATCATACTTCACACTCGATTTCTCAGGTCTTGAATCAATCAATTGATTCAAAGCAACAGAAGGTTATCATACAGAAAACAGTTTTTAAATTGGCTGCAATCATTTTGCAAGACAGACCTATTTCAGTATGACACATCTACTTACCACACGCAATTGATATACAAAGCTTTGAATGAATCAGTCAAAGCTAGATAAAGAGTAATCACAAAAAAGCATTTTTTTTAGGATGGCCACTGGATAGCCCGTACCACCCATGGCCACCCTCTCCCACTCCATCTTGTATTTCTCATCCAGAATGGTTTCAACAGGCATCCTACCATACCACACACAATTGGTTTCTGGAAGTTTTTAACCAATAGCTACTGAGTTATTGCATAGATAGCAATTTTCAACATGCCCATCGGGTAGCCATAAGTGAATTTCACATTTGGACCATTTCCCATAATCATACTCCTCATACAACAGGTCTCCATTTAAAACCAAATGATTTTCAGTCAAACAATACAGAAATATCATACAAAACCCAATTGCCAAAATAGCTTGTCTTCATATAGGACTCTATCGCAAAGGTAGTGAAAATTAATGCATGGAGACACATTTACAAAATGGCTACCGGCAGCCATATTAGATTTCACAGTCAGACAAATTTGATAGGGATCATTCGCATTGACCACCATCTCCCATACCATTCTCATTTAATATACATAAATAATTACATGTAGTTGCACCTGGTCTGTAGAGTTGAAATGATTAATCCTAATGTATATACCATACCTGATTTGCAAATGAGAAATAATAATGCTGCTTAGTTCATCAACATAGGTCTGCAAGCCCGGTAGCTTTGTCCGTTCCCAGTATGACAGTTCCTGGCTCGGACCCACAAATGTCTCCATTCTGGCAGGTACATAACTATGAGCACTACCAATCTGACAATAGAATAGGTACATGTAGATAGAAATGAATTATAAATAACAAATTCAATGTCACAGGCTTTATATATATGACTGTTACTTTCATGGTATATTTATTCGAATATGTTATGTCCCCTTTAATAATAGAGTATATCCCCATTAATGCATATTAATTCATATTTTGTGATATGACTGTATCAAAAAAGCATCCGCTTTTGTTTCTACGAGAATTCTTAATACTTACCAGATGTACTATTATGATAATGTCTATTATCTAGTCTAGCTCAAAATAAACAATTAAAACTCTGCACTCTCCTGGTCCTGCCCATACTGTGTCCGGGAATTACCATAGCCGCAGGTACCGAGTCAATTCCCAATCACAGTCAGATTCGTCTTATATTTGCCTTGGCAAACTGCGAAAGCAGCTCAGCCTCACCTCAGCGGGGCGGCTGAGGCAGGGCCATAGTACATCTGGTAAGTATTAAGAATTCTCGTAGAAACAAAAGCGGATGCTTTTTTGATTCTACTTCGAATAATACTTACCAGATGTACTATTATGATAAACTCCGGATTTCGACAGCCAGGAAATGCCGGTGGGAGGAGGTGAGGCTCGAACCAGCACTCACCAACCATCCAACAGAGAAGGTTGTGAAGAGACTAAAACCCTGGCATACGCTTGGGTTCTGCTATCTGACTCATAGAGTGCTAAACTTCCATGGTCTAGACCGCGCTCCCCCCCTCTTTTGTCCGCACAAAACCAGAGGGATGTCCATGGGGATGCAACACCCACCAGACCCGTGTCAGCCCCAAGTCTCAGCTAGGGCAGTCCAGTAGAGTGCAAAGAAGCTACTACAACTTCAATATTTGAAAAAAACTATCAGTATATCGATTAGATTTTCAAATTGGAATGAGTCTCATGTCTGTATGAGAGGATAAATATACTCTTGTACCAGACTATCTACTTACTCAGTCTGGTATTTCGACTGGAAGTAAACATATTTATAGTCACTTAATTAATGTAACACTCACCATTTTTGAGTGGTCGATCTGTTCTTGATCATCACAGGAGCTAGGCCCAATCCACGGTCGTACTCAGTCATGTGCATAGCGCTTGGTCAGTGTAGGCGGAAGGCTTTTGTGATGTGTGCGAAGTAGTGGTCGGACGTGGCTTAGTTTAGGTTCGACAGATTGGCGACGGCTACTGGATTAAGTGTGCTGGAGATGTCTCGAAGGTAGAAATCAGTGAATGACGACTCAGCATGCCATTGTGCTACAGACATCCCTGCTCTAAAGAGAGACACCCTTATAAAGGGCTGATGATGCTGCTAGTGCTCGGACCTCATGGGCATTCGCACGATCAATCTGCTTTCCTGTAGCGATCTTGTGCGACATCTGAATAGCGTCAACTATCCAACGAGAAATAGTAGCTTTCGAAGCACGTAAATGGGGAGCTTTGAGACATAACCACAGAGATTTCGGGTCGTCTCTCCACTCAGAAGTACGTTTCTTATACATCTTTAGACATCTGACAGGACACCAAGCACAAGAATTTGGGTCATGTCTAGTTAAACTTGGCAAATTGATCGGCTGTCCTGGATATTTAAATGACTGATTCTTTGCCAGGAAACAAAGACGTGGAAGTAATCTTAAACCTTCACCCGTGACGACAAAACGGTCTTGTTCGGCAGAAAGCGCATGAATCTCGCTTCTCCTTCTCGCCGACGCTGCTGCAACCAAGAAAACTGATTTAATAGTTAACAGTTTAATGTCAATAGATCTAATCGGTTCAAAGGGAGCATGCCCTAAAACCTGTAGAACAAGAGATAGATTCCATGATGGGATAGGAATTGGCTGTCTAGGTCGCAGATTGCTCATTCCTTTAATAACTTCATTCAAGGTGTCATTCTCCACTCCCCCAATGGTGAGACTAGGAATGACAGAAGCTAATGCAGACTTATATGCTGCTAGGGTAGAAGGTACAAGTTTGTCAACTTCGTATAAATGACAGATAAAATCTGCTACGTGTTGAACAGATGCAGAAAAGGGATCAATATCTCTTCTCTCACACCACTGTGCAAATTTGTTGATTCTATAATTATATGTTTTTGTGGTCGAAACTCTTCTGGCCGAAGCAACAAACTTCGCTGCTTGCTCAGAAAAGCCACCCTCAATTGCACGCTGCTTGACAACATCCATGCAGTCAATTTGAACATTTCTGGTCTGTCGTGAAGGTACAGACCCTTGTTCTGAGAGATTACATCTCTTGTGTCTGGAAGAGGGATTGGACTGCAGACCAGAAGGTCCAGCAGATCCGTAAACCATGATCGGCCTGGCCAATAAGGAGCGATCAGTAGTACTTGGCACATCCCCTCTCTTATCTTTGCCAGAACTTTCGGGATGAGAATTGTTGGAGGATACGCATACGCGTACATTCCCTTCCAACTTATCGCCAGTGCGTCTACTGCTAGAGCTAACGGGTCCGGGATCGGTGACACGTACGTGACCATCTTTGCATTTTTCTTCCTTGCAAATAGGTCGACATTTGGCTTGCCCCTTTGTTTGAATAGAACCTCCGCTACCACTTGGTTGAGCTGCCATTCCGTCGGACGACAAACCGTCCTTCGACTGAGAGCATCCGCTAAGATGTTCAATCTTCCTGGAATGTGTGCTGCCCGAAGAATAATATTCCTCTCTTGGCACCACAGCAGAAGGTTCCAAACCATCATACACAACTCCGGTGATCTTGTCCCGCCTTGGCGGTTCAAATAAGACACCACTGTTGAGTTGTCTGTCCTTACTAGGACAATTTTGTCTTGAACTAGACTCTCGAACTTCTGCAGTGCTAATACCACCGCTAATAGCTCGAGCACATTGATATGTTTCTGCGCATTGGTCCGATCCCATTCCCCTGACACTGACTGATTGTCCAATACCGCTCCCCAACCTGTCAACGATGCATCCGTGAATATGGACATCTGAGGTTGAGCAGGTTGTAGAGGAACACCTCGCAGGAGATTCTGTTCTGACAACCACCACTGAAGGTGGAATATCAATGGTTCTTTTACTGGTATTCTCAGAGATAACGGATCTGTTCTCTGTGACCAGAACGACATCAAATACATCTGAATCGGCCTGCGCCTGAGCGCCGCATATGGCACCACCGTCTCCAGAGATACTAGTAAACCGAGTATTCTGAGAAATTGACGCGCCGTCAGATAGGCTCCTAGAGAAACTGACTCCAATACTGCAATCAGGCTTCTGACCCTGCTCTCCGCCGGAAAAGCTACGCCGTCCCTGAGATTGAAAAAAATTCCCAGATAAACAAACTCCTGGGATGGAGTCAGTTCTGATTTCTCTAGATTCACAATCCATCCTAGCTTCTTTAATAAGTCTAGGACTACCTTCAGATTGCTGCGCAGAGTGACTGGATTGCCCGCCTTTAGCAGCCAGTCGTCTATGTAAGTGTGAACAGCTATGTTTCTCCTGCGAAGTAAAGAAGTCATGGCGAGAACCACCTTGGTGAAGACCCTCGGAGCCGTGGTCAGGCCGAATGGAAGAGCATTGAATTCCCAAACATTGTCTTGGAATGCAAACCGCAGGTACTTCTGAAAGGGAATTGACATTGGAATATGAAAATAAGCATCCTTCAGATCTATTGATACCGCCCACATGCCTTTCCTGAGCCCTGTCATCACCGCTGCTACCGTCTCCATCTGAAATCTGGGAGAAAGAATAAATTTGTTCAACGGTTTAAGATTGAGAATTGGTCTCCACCCTCCGGTACGCTTCGGAACTAGGAACATAATCGAATAGAAGCCCAGTGATGACTGATCGGCGACCAGGTGAATCGCCTTCTTCTGACGAAGCGATTCTATCTCTGACTGAATGGCAACTAGACGGTCTAATTCCCTTGGAATAGGAGTCCATATTGGAGTCGAGGTTAACGGAACTAACGATTGATGGATGAGCCAGTCCGGATCGTAGCCGTTTCTTATCCACTGACAGACTAAACAGTCGCGCACGACCTGTTCCCATTGGCTTAGGAATAGCTGAAGTCTGCCTCCGACGGAAGGAATCTGCACACAGTTGTCGGTCGAGATTAGCCGACAAAACGCTACATCGCTTGGGTGAAGATTCTCGACTCCATTTGTTTCCAAAGCCGCCGGTATTGATTCCGCCGGAAACCCGTCAGGAACGAGCCCCACGGCCGCCCCGCGGCTTCTTGTGGTATGACGGTCCGGAACCGCCGCCACGACTATCCTTACGGTAGCCGCCACGGCCCGAACCGCCACCCTTCCTGTCGTCCTCATACGGCCTCTTACTAGAGGGCTTGTATGTGGACGAACGGCCAGGCCCTTGTGCTCCGGATGGCCTATGGGCATCACGGGCAGAAGGACGGAAGGGCGATCTAGGACGCTGCCTCTGCTGCTCCTGTCTGTGTTGACGGTAGGACTGTTGCGGCTGAGTCCTCTTGGTCGACTTCCACGACTTGCCGACCACTTCTTGCTCCGCCACCATCGATGCAACTTTAGAAAGCGCTTGTCGTGCCGAGCCGCCGAACAAGCCTGGACCTATGAAAGGCGCAGAAGATAACGCTGCCCTCATCTCCGGTCCTGGTTCCACACAATCGAGAACCATTCTCCGTCGCTCTGCTAAAGTTCTTGTGATCACCCTGGCCAGGCAATCCTGAGACAGGCGCATGGTGTCCCGAACAACTCCGGGAGCAGCCTCTGGCACCTGTCCGCCTTCCGCCGTGCAGTCCAGCATACCCTGCAAGACGGTACACCCGTGCGACAGCGCAGCCATGGCTGCCCTAGCCGCATCCTCAATGAGCGTGAGCTCATTAAACGGGTCTTTGTTGGTCTGAGAAACCAAGGGACGTGACCGCCCCTTGGCCTTCCCAGCCAACGGCCTATTCAGCGCCTCACGTTCCGCAACGGAAAGCCGTGGAACCCTGGCGTACTGATGATAAGCCTGCTCCGGAAAACGGACCCTACTCCTTATCCCCTTCGGGGCCTTGGGCAACGCATAGTCTGGCTGAACCAGACGATATGCCGCAACTTCCAACATGTCAGAAGTCTGAGTGTAGGCATGACCGAAGAGCCACTGGACAGAGCGCTAGCCGCACGCTCTGACATCCGCTCCATCGCCGGATCGCGCTGAGATCCTAGATCCGATGCCAACCCGAGACGATTGGTCATCCATCCAAGGACCTGCACCCATTCAGCTTCGGCGCAGAAAGCGGAATCGTCCATTAAAGAACTCCCGTTTTCATCCTCCCTCTCTCCCTTAGATGAGAGGTCCACCGACGATCCTTGCTGAACGCTACGATATACGTCTCTGCCAGGACAGAGCGCATCCATAGCGCGACTACCAGCGGCACCAGTATCCAACGAATCGCCGGATACGGATTCTCCGCAGTCCATCGGCTCCAACACGGGATCCGGGACTACGACCGCCTCAATCACGGCTGGCACTGTCACTCCGATAGGAGCCGCGCCTAACGCTGTCGGGATAGCCGTCGGAACCGCAAACCACGGCTCCGCCGGCATATCCGGTTGCACAAATAACGGATGAAAAATGCCCGACGGAACGTCGACATCACCATCCGCCTGGCAAACCCGTACAAATCCCGAGGGAGACCCCTGGGACGTACTAGGCATCGCCGACATTGAAAGATCCGGCATGCCAGAGTCTTCCATCAACAGCAAATCTTCCTCCTCTACCGACGGCTCTTGAGCCAAGGACAGAGAAGGGTCAGGTGCATGACCCTCAGCAGAACTAGCCGGACCACCTAATGGTTGCCCTGCACCAGCTTGCCTCACCGGGCCCGTGGACTGTAATGAATCAAACATGGCCTTGAACTGGGCCGCCCATACGCCCAGTGCTGAATCCATCCTCTCATTCAGCCGACCTTCCAGTCCAACCAACGACGCTTGCTGCCGCTTCACTGCCTTGTCCTTCTCTATACGCTCCAGCCTCGCCCGTCGATCCCTGTCAAACTCAGCCACCATTGCCGACGACCACTTGACGCACACATCACACGGGCTTCCGACCTTACACTTCGCACACGCCACACAGTGATGACCATGATACTTCCGTTTCATGAACCTGTTGCACTTCTGGCACAACGTGTCCGGGTTCTTCGGTTTCTGCGAACACAGAGAAGAATTAAAACGCTGCACATGACAAGTGATGACGAGCAATACGCACAATAGACTTGATAGTTAAGATTTCTTAAACACATTAACTTTCTCTTAAATTAATGATAACAAGTCTTAGGCAGGAAACATTTGAAACTTTTTTGAGTGAAATTTTTTTACAAAACACAACTCAGCCTTTAACTAACGTTAAATAACCAAGAAAACCTCGCCGATCACTACAAACACCCTCGACAATGAAGCGAGAGCTAAAATCGGCGATAACAGAGTGCCTGGATACACCAAGCCAATAACGACAAATTACATGGGCGCCGCCATCTTGGCTAAGGGCGCATCCATCTTAGAGGAACCGAGTCGCAAGAGAAATTAACCGAGTACCCGAATTAAAACTAAAAGTTAACGGGTACAGAAGCGACTCCAACAATGGCTAACATTATAAAACAATGTGCCAATTTAAGGAAATTTCAAACAGTCATTATGGCACGAATGTATAAATTCTAGATTGATACAACCTGCCCCTGTGATGATTTCCCTAGTTCCTCCATTAGTCCAGCGATGATTTTCACAAACACGCGCTAAAACTGCGTAATTTATCAATTAAATGACACTCTAAACACATGCGACTTGAAACAAGCGCAAAATAGACGAATCTGACTGTGATTGGGAATTGACTCGGTACCTGCGGCTATGGTAATTCCCGGACACAGTATGGGCAGGACCAGGAGAGTGCAGAGTTTTAATTGTTTATTTTGAGCTAGACTAGATAATAGACATTATCATACTAGTACATCTGGTAAGTATTATTCGAAGTAGAATTTCAATGACATTTCAGTATCACCACACCTTTAATGAGTAACATGTCACATCCAATGCTGTTGACTTTTATTTCTTTACAGGAATCTGGTCACGGCTGATATGCTTAAGGCATGTCAGCTTGTGATAATGGCAATGGGAGTGTATTTACTGATAAGTTACCACTGTGTTTTGTCAATGTTGTGTATGACGAAGTGAGTAGCTTGGGATGTGTTTGGCTGTGTGTATTGTAACCACTGCACTCATATAGCATGGACATACACTTAGAAACCAGTTTATGGAGATCAGTTTTCAACCTTCAAGGAGTTCGGACGTCAAATTCGATTATATATATATGTGTGCATTATATATGCGTGTGTATCAGTTTTGCTTGAAGATACTGTGGATTATTGGAAGTATTGGAAATGCTGGTCATTTACCCTGGTTTGAATCCCTTTGTTAAAAATAAAGGCATCGAGACACCATATATGTGTTTCTTTGTATTGGCACCTCCAACAACCCGTGACAAATGGCACCTCTGACGGGACAAAGAAGGATTGACCAGCGGCCATATCAGTAGAACTACTTAGAACACAATTGTCATACACCGTTCTAGTTAACAGGACGGAGTACGCATTCAGCAATCATGCCAGAATGGATCAGAGCATTTCTTTATGACAGATCTAGAGACGTGCTGAGCAAGCCTATGTTCCTGCACGTCAGAGATTCAGTTCAGCGGAATGTGTTTTCCTCGGATAGGCCTGTTGACAGTATTTTGAAAATGACGGTATATATTTATCATGTGGTTGAGCACAAGCACGTCAATTGCGTAGTATAGGGCGCCCTAACAGAATATAAATATAATTTTAAAACCGCTTAGCGGGTTGATCGCCGCTAGGTCATTGTTTATATAGTTACGAGTTGCACATTATTTATAGGCTTAATATATATTTATGTGATGATACACATCTATATTTCGTCCTTCGCCAATCATATGCTTCGGTGGTTGGGTACAATTTGACCACATCATTCAGTGGTGAATAGCAATCTTTTATACCATTGATTTGTGTGACTTTTTATTAATATATATATGGGACATTCCATACCAAATCACCCAGTTCCAGAGGTGGAGGACTCTAAAGTTGGGCGTTTATCCATTCAAAAACAATTTTTATCAGATTTCAGTGAACCAGTACTACCTGACTCTTTATCACAAACACTAAATGTAAGTTGTTTTGAAGTATGTACATATAGGATCATTCCATACCAAATCACCCAGAATATAACTAGTCAAATAATTGCAACTAGCCATGGGGTAAGCCCCTGTGATGGCATTGGGGGAACTGTGAAACGCCTAGTCGCTCGAGCCAGCTTGCAGGCAACAGTAAAGGATCACATTTTGACTGCAACTCAAATGTATAACTGGGCTTTAGAACACATTCCTGTGGTTAAATTCTTCTTTGTTTCTGATAACGATGTTGCAGATAATGCAGCCAGGTTTGAATTAACTTCACGATTTGATTTAGCAAAGACTCTTTCAGGCACCTGGTCGCATCATTGCTTTATTCCTGTATCCGAAGTCGAATTGAAGATGAAACAGATCTCAGCTGATAGTGATTTTACTATGGGCACCCTTGGTGAGAAACAGCCATCATCACTTCATAGTATCCTGCCTGATTCTCAACATCATGATCAGTTGCAACCTGGAAAATATGTAGCATGTATGTATGACAAGGAATGGTGTGTTGGAAGTATTGTTGAGCGGTCTGATGAACAGAGTGATGTACTTGTTGACTGTATGAAACGCTCCAGTAAAGGATTTCTCTCCTGGCCTTCAGTTTCACGAAAGGATCAATGCTGGGTGCCATTTCAACATATCATTTGCTTGATTGGTGCTCCGGAACTACAAGGACACAGTGCTCGATATTATAAACTTTCACCGCAGGATTACATGAGGATTCAACAGAAATTACCAGCATTTTTGTAATATTTGCATACACGACCATGTGAGTTTTTCTAAGCATTTATTTATATTCTTAGTAAGTTACATTGCATGTGGTATGTAGATGTGAATGCCTGTGATTGAGGCATTGATAATTGATAGTGCAATGTATAAATCAATGTATTTTTGGTTTGAAAGTGTTGATACGTTAATTAACCCTTCATTTTGGTTGGTTCGATTTCTGGAAAATAGGGTAGATATCAAACTTTATTTACGGTTGAAGGAATTGAGCCACAAAGTTATAACTTGGTACATACATGTATACAGCTAATATATGTATGTTAATCATATTCAAAGCTCCTGATGATATGTAATTTCCCACATGGGTAAACCATCCCTAATATGAAGGCCACATTTTCGGATTTTTTGTTCTCATCTGTTATGTGGACACCTGCCACACTTTAATATTGTACCTGATTCACATAAGCTTTCTTCTACAGCAACACCTATATCTAGCACCATCTGTTTGCGATAGTGTTCGGATCGGATCTGGAATTGGAGAGACGTACGTCGTCATCTTTGCATTCCTCTTCATTGCGAATAAATCTATGTTGGGTTTCCCACAGTGGTCGAACAGACGATCCGCCACACATTGATTTAGTTGCCATTCCATGGCCAAAACACTCATCCTTTGGCTCAATGAGTCTGCTAACAGATTTAGCCTCCCAGGAATGTGAACTGCTTTCAAGGTGATCATATGATCTAGGCACCAGCAAAGCAGTTTCCAAGTCATCATACAGAGATTCTCCAAGAAATGTTCCAGACCTAGAACTACTGCTCGTAATTCCAGTAGATTGATATGTTCTTGTGACTGACCCAGATTCCAAAGCCCTGATACTGTGGCTTTTTCCAGGCAAGCTCCCCCATCCCTCCATTGATGCATACGTATACATCGTTACTTGAGGGTGGGGAGAGGTGAGCATCACCCACGCCAGATTTTCTCTCTTCATCCACCATTGAAGGTGGTGAATAAGAGGTTCCAACACTGACACCAATGATCCTGTCCTCTGGGTCCACTGTCATGAGAAATAATTGGATCTAGGCCCTCTGCATAAGGCCGCCTGTGGAATGACAGGTTCCAGAGAAAGCATCCACCTCAGTATTCTCAAGTAAACCCGTGCCAGTACATGATGACTGTTGCACACTAACTGTGTTACTGAGATGAGTACTCCTGAGTAGGATAAACATATCCTACCTCTAGATCGAAGAATAGGCCCAGGTCAACAAACTTCTGGGATGAAGTCAGCTCTGATTTTTGAAAGTTGATTATCCATCCTAAGTCTGTGAGAGTTTTCAAAACTATCTCCAGATTTGCTGATAAGACTTTCCTGATTGTGTGCTTTTAACAGCCAGTTGCCTATGTAAGCGTGGACTGATGATCATGTCATTAGTTTTGGATACGTCAGTGATCGCGTTGCACTCATCGACCAGGCTATACCTACGCGAAAAAACACCACCACTAAGTGTCGAATTGTCAATGCATACGGCCCAACTACCGAAAAAGCCAAAGAGAATCCAGAAATATTAGATTCCTTCTATTCAGAACTGAGCTCCGCCATTACAATCACAGATAGATGGCAACTGTTCGTATGTGGAGATTTCAACTCCAAGCTGGGTAAACTCGGAATTGCAGACAAAAGTTCAGGACTTGGCTTATGCATGGGATCCTATGGAGAGGGCACACGCAACAGCAATGGAGATGCACTGGTGGCATTCCTTAGTTCCAATGGCCTATTTCTCACAAATACGGCTTTCAAACACCCATGCCGTCACCGGACAACATAGACTGGACACATTACTGATTGCAAAGCCCCAAAAGGTTCTAAGGCTACAACAGCTGTCTTCAACCAAATAGACTTCATACTGTGCATGACAGAAGCAAAACCCTTACTCCGGAACGCTCGTTCATATGGAGGCACAGACCTCAATTCTGACCATAAGCTAGTCATTACACGCCTTCAGATGAACGATCTCTACCTAATCTATAAACACCATACCAGGCAAGAGGGTAGAGTCACCTACAACCTACCCAAACTCATAAGCGACACTGACACTCAAATGTCATGCAAAAAAACCCTCAGGGAGCAGATAGCTAACATCGATGTTAGCTCCGATCCAAACGAAGCCTTAACCAAAATACTGAAATCATCCGCTACCAGGACCATAGGCGTTCTTAAAAACAACCAAACTAGGTATACTGACGACCCTCTAGTAGTAAAACTGTCAGCAGAGCAGAAAGCGTTATGGCTGCGCATCTATTAAAGTGGCCAAAGTGAAGACCGCACCAAACTACGCCGGGAGCGCAATATTATTCCGCGCCACATTAGCGAATGCTTAAAAGATCTTGCTATTCAACAGGCAGACTCCCTAGCAGATGAAATCACTGGCACGGATGACTGTCACAAAATGTTTCGGGCAGCCTGAGCCCTGAGAGTCACTGACTATACACCACCACTCACTGCACACAACTCTGAAGGACACTTTATCGGGACTGACCAGGGAAAAGTCGAGGCGATCCGAGAATGGTTCAAGGAACAGTTCACTGACAATGATGATGAGACCTTGCACCAATTCTCAGGAGACCCCAGACCATTACTAACACCAAGTAAAACAGCAGAAGTTGAGAAGGCGCTTAAACCCCTGAAAAATGGACATGCATCTGGACCTGATGGCATGAGCAATGAACTATTCAAATATGTGACATTATCTCAAAACCGATCACACACCTAATCAATTCAACTTTTATTCACCACCTTCCCATTGACGCTGTAGGCCAAGGCACCCTTATTGCACTACGCAAGCCCAAGAAGCCACCTGGGCCCCCAGCCAATCTGCGGCCCATTGTGCTCCTCAACAGCATACAGAAAATCCTATCCGATGTTACTCTATGCCGCATCCGAGACAAGATCGATTACTTCACTGGATCATGTCAAAGTGGCTTCAAACGTGGACGCAGCTGCGCAGACATTGTATGGGCTCAACACATGCCTGTGTCGGTAGTCATGTCCAAACACTGGGACTTCCGCAAAATGGGCATTGACATGTCACGAGCCTTCGACACAATTAAACGCTCAAAGATCCTAGATGTACTACGCCAGGCCAGTTGCAATGAAGATGAGCTACGACTAGTGAGACTACTGCTTGCAGACACCAAGCTGAGAGTCAAGTCAGTGAAGTCTGTAGAGTTTGAGACATTAATCGGCTCCCCACAGGGAGATGGTCTGTCTCCGGTGCTTTTTACCTGCTACCTTGCTGCCGGATTGAAATCTGTGCGGGAAAGTTCCACAAGACCAAAATTCCCAGTGTCAATACTGGGCATGCCACTAGAGATGGAATATGCCGATGATGTGGACTTCATAGACGAGGAAACGAAACCCCTCGACGAACTTCTCCCAATAGCTGCAAGCAAACTAAAAATTGAGAATCTCTTTACAAATGAATCCAAAACAGAGTTCACCCACATATACCTATCGACAAAGCATGAAACTAAAGAAAATGACGAACCACTTAGTGGCGGCGAACCATGGAGGAAAAGTAAAATCCTGGGCTCACTGCTTTGCAGTACTGCTGACATTTCTGCACGCTGCGTCATGGGGAACATAGTTTCTGGAACCTATGGATTTGTAGATCAAAGATTCCCTTGATAAAGAGGCTACGTTTATACAATGCAACCTGCGTATCCTTGATGCTGTATAACTGTAACAGCTAGGCAGCTCCAAAGGCATCTCTAGACAAACTCGATGCCTGCCACCGCAAACACCTACTCACCATTACTGGACACTGATGGCCAGACAGCATAATTTCCAATGATGCACTATACAAGATGTGTAATCCGTTGCCGCTGTCTGTAAAATTTGCCCAGCAAAGATGGTCCATGTTTGGCTATGTGCTAAGGATGCCAGAATAGACACCAGCACAGAGAGCCTTGGAATTCGCCCTACACAGAGCCAGCAAATACAAAGCCAGGAGAGGACGCCATTGCATAAATCTGCTAAGCGTGCTATGAGGTGACCTCAAGAAAGCAGGACTCGGTACACTCAAGTCAAGAATGGACCTGAGGAAGCTAATGATTTCGGCTGAGAACAAGACACAGTGGGCAAAAGCGAAGAAGGACTGATTGCAGCTGTAGGATGTTTCTACTACTACAGCCGCAGAATACAGTAATCATACATACATATATACATACTGCTGAATTCCCACTGTCGGCCCTGGAATGCGAATCTCAGGTACCGACGAAAACTCCTCGCAATTGGAATGTGGAATGAAGGAAATTTAAATTTCCTTTTCTCCGAGATCTAACAATACTCACCATTCTGTTACTTCTGATATACAGCTGGCCCTGAGAGCTGGCTCTAGGACTATAGACTTAGAAAGCTTTACCGACTCCTTGGATCCGCGTACTCGGCTCCCAACTGCCGAGTACCCGTCTACCATAGAGCTCATATTGTTTGCATAGCCACCAAACAAGAGAAATCCATGGCTTGCCTCCGTGGGGCTGGGAGGCTGGGTCCGTAACAGAATGGTGAGTATTGTTAGATCTCGGAGAAAGGGAAATTTAAATTTCCTTCATTCTCCTTCGATCAATACTCACCATTCTGTTACTTCTGATATACACCAGATTTGGTCAGTAACCTGGTGGGAAGGGGCAAAAAGGACCGTCAAGTTAACGGAACCGAATCACATTCGCATCACTGCCCACCCCCCCCCCCCATTTCTTTCTCCTAAGAAAAGGGAGAACTCACGAACATGCATCTCGCCTGAAAACACAAATATGCCAAAAGGGTTAACTGCTCTTTGCATATACACATGTATTAGCCTGGGAATGAGCATGAATATATAAGATGAATGAACATGATATATAGACATAATACAAAAAACTCTCAGTCTTGAATTACCTCATGATAAATAGACTCCAGACGTACCGCCTCCAACCATTCACTTGTCCGGACATCAGTGACACAATCTGGTTGTCATCCTCTCGCTCGACCATGTCTGCTTTTAAATTCTTTTCTTACCAAAGTGAAAAAAGGGAGAAGAACAGTGTGGTCACTTAACTATCGTTTCAAAACAGCTAAAGCGAGTGGATTGGCTAAGTCTGACACATCCCTCATATAGTAATCCGTGAATGAGGACTCAGTGCCATGGTGCAACGGCCATGATGTCCTCTAACGGAACACCACTGTAAAGGGCGGTCGAGGTGGCTATTCATCTAACATCGTGTGCCCTTGCGCATTGCACCTGGCGCCCAGTCGCCATCTCATGAGTAGTCTGAATGCATTCGACTACCCAACGAGAGATAGTATCCATGGATGCGGCGCCATAAGGCTTCTTATGGCAGATCCATAGATGTCTATCGTTCGACCGTAACGAGTCTGTCCGTTTCCTGTACTTAGTCAAAGCACGGACCGGGCACCAGACACTGGCATCACGATCAAACCCTGTTAATTTCGGTATTATGATCGGTTTGCCGGTATATCTCAAAGATTGATTCTTTGACATAAACTCTGCTCTTGGCAGAAGACGCAGACCCTCTCCGGAGACAATAAATCGGTCCCTCTCTGCCGAAAGCGCATGGATCTCACTGCGCCTTCTAGCTGAGGAAGCTGCCAATAGAAAGACTGCCTTTAGAGTCAAATGCTTTAGACTAGCCGAACGCAACGGTTCGAAAGGGTGCTTGGCCAGTACATTAAGCACTAAAGAGACTCCAGGCTGGAATGACTACCGGTTGTCTCGGTCGGAGATTGCTCATTCACTTCACCATCACATTTAACTGGGCCACCTCTGGACTATCCCTGTTGGCTAGACAAGGGATAACTGATGCCAAAGCTGACTTGTATCCAGCAATTGTGACGGGAGCTAGGCCTGAAAAGAACAGCTCACAGAGAATGTCCGCTATTTGCTGAATAGTGGATTGAAAGGTATCAATACCCTTTTCTTCACACCAGTCTGCAAATCTGTTAACCGTGTTGTTATATGACTTGAAGATTGACCTCCTTCTCGCAGCCGCGATGAAATCAGCAGCTTGTCGAGAAAAGCCTTCCAACGTGAACGTTGTTTGATAACATCCACCCAGTCAATTTGAACATTTCGGGACGCTCGTGTAGGAAGCGTCCCTTGGCCTGGGGGATTATGTTCGGAATCCTGGGCAACTGCACTGGGTTTTCCACCAGCAGATCTAGCAGATCCGTGAACCACACTCTGCTGGGCCAATACGGCGCTATTAGCAGGACCAGACACGGTTCCTCCCTGATCTTCACCAATACCTTCGGCAGAAGAATGGTGGGTGGGTACGCGTAAGTGTGCATCCCCCTCCAGCTTATCGCCAGAGCGTCTGTATCGACGGCATTTGGATCTGGAATCGGCGAGACATAAGTCATGATTTGAGCATTTTCCCTTGTGGCGAACAAGTCCACGTTGGGTTTGCCCCAATGCTCGAAGATCCTTCGTAGAACTAGAGGGTTGAGGGACCATTCTGTTGGCAGAATTCTCTGTCTGCGAGACAAAGCATCCGCCAGAATGTTCAATTGCCCAGGAATGTGAGCTGCTTTCAAAACAACCGAGTAATTCCTGCACCATTGAATCAAGTGCCACACTTTGATACACAGCGTGGGTGACCTGGTCCCGCTGTGGCGATTTATGTATGATACTACCGTCGAATTGTCCGATCGTATCAATATCACCTTGCCCCTGACCATTGGAAGAAACTGTTCCAACGCCAGTTCCACCGCCATCATTTCCAACAGATTGATATGCAGCTGGCTCTCCTGGAGAGTCCATGTGCCCGAGACCTGGTGTTCTCCCAGGCAGGCCCCCCACCCCTCCAGCGGACACGGACAGCTGGGGGTGGGGTAGGTGCAGCGAAACCCTCACTAGGAGATTCTGACGCTTTTTCCACCATACAAGATGCGACATTATTGGCTCCAAAACTGGCACCGGTTTTGACAGGGGTTCTGTTCTCTGTTTCCACAGACGAATGTGGTTTCCCACTCAAAAACTCTTGAGGATGGCTAACAGAGACACCACTCTGGGCTTTGACGGGTAAACCCTGCCTTCCTTGAGATCGAATCACATCCCCAAATAAACAAAATGTTGAGTGGGTGTCAATTCGGATTTCTCCTTGTTGACTATCCAGCCTAGATCTGAAAGTAACTTCAGAGCAGTATCCACTTCTAACCTGGCTGACGTGTCCGCCTTGATAAGTCAATCATGTATGTAGGTGTGTAGCGCCACATTCTCTCTTCTGAGAAATGCTGTCACCGCAAGGACCACTCTTGTGAAGACCCGTGGAGCTGTCGACAGGCCGAATGGGAGGACCACAAACTCCCCTACCTGATTCTGAACCGAGAATCTCAGAAACCTGTGACAGCTCCTGTTCATTGGAATGTGGAAATATGCATCTTTTAGATCGATTGATACACACCACATTCCTTTCCTCAATCCTGCCATTACCGACCTCGGGGTTTCCATCTGAAACCGAGGCGTATGGATAAACCAATTTAATGCCCTGAGATTGAGTACGGGTCTCCATCCCCATGTGCTCATGGGGAAAAGGAACATGTTTGAACAGAAGCCTGGAGTGTTCTGGTTTGCTGGGTTTATTGCTCCCTTCAGAAGCAAACCTGACACTTCGTTTTGAATGGCTTCTAACTTGTCTGGTTCCCATGGTACGGGACTCCAGACAGGTGCCAAAGACAGATTTTGTGGTGGAAAATCCCACCACTCTGGCATGTACCCCTGGGATAACCATCCCAGGACCAGCCTGTCTGACGTCACACCTCGCCAGGCCTCGACGAAACGCATGAGCCTTCCACCCACCATAGACGCCTCGACGTCTAACGGGGTTGTCCGGCTCGCAGTCCGCCCCCACCCCCCCCTTTCTTAACGAGAGAGAACCATTTCGTTCTAGGCACGACGGGTATAACTGGCACCGCTGTTCCTGTCGCACAGGCGCGGTCCAGGCGGATATGAAGGGAGCTTTCGTACCCTCAGGTACGCTTCGGCCCCTTCTGTCCGCCCTTTGAGGCCTTACCCTTCCCCTTCCCGCCCCTAGGGTGGTCAGGAGCAACATTGGGGAGGGTAGGCGCCTCTACAACCTTCCTGGGCTTCTTCGCCGGCGGCGGCTCTGAAAACCCAGCTGAAGCAGAAGTCGCAACAGGCCTGGCTTTCGCCTTGCCCTTATGCTTCTTCTGCTTCTTTGAAGGCTATCCCGTTAGCGGTTTCCCCACAGCCCCTAGTGCGTGCGCTTGCCGCACTAGCTCTAGCTGTAGGTTTACCGCTAACCAATTCTGCGCGATACTGGCGGTGTCCTCTAAGATGGCCCGCGCTTGGCCACCGAAGATGCTAGGCCCTGTCAGGGGCGTCCCAAGAAGACGCTCCCTGACTGCCGTAGCCGGACGCATATGGTCAATGACCATTTGCCTCCTGGACTTCGTCACTCGCGCTTGCACCCTTGCCAATGCGTCCATTGACAGCACCAAGCCGTCATTAACACATGAAAGCGCCACAGGTGGCACAGGGTGGCCTGCCCCCGCTTCAGCCCACACCGACTGAAGGAGACGATAAGAATGATTGACAGCGCTCATCGCTGCCCTCACACCCTCATCACATAGGGACAGGACTTCTTCCTGGTGTACTTAGAGATTTATCCACTAGTGCCGGACCGGGGCCACCCGACCCGGCACTCTTGACTCCCAATACCCATCGGTCATCCTCCGTGACCGACGGGACTACACCATACCTGTCGTATTCCCCCCGCGGAATACGACATCTTGCCCGCACCTCCCTGGAGGCCGCAGGGAGCTGACCCTTGGTCATTAGTTGTTTGCTATAAATAGCATCCAACAAATCTATGAACCGTGGATCCAGTCCCACTGACTGGATCCGGGCCGCGGGCAAAATCCCCGTCCTAATCGACGCAACCGACGGACGGGGCGCATCTTCATCGGCCGTGGCCGAAACCACAGACGGGTCAACCCTTGCTAGCCATGCCAGAGCATCCGACCAATCTACCTCCGATGAAGACACCCCCGCAAACACGTCACCCGTTGACGTGCTCACGGGTCTGCCAGCCACGGCCTCCCGGCAAGGAGCCATGGCTGACACGCCAGGCACTCCGCTACCACACGGTTCCGCTGCCACCCCATGAAACACTCCGGTCCATGGGGTAGTACCGCACGGAAAACCGTACGGACCCGTAACAGTCGCGGAACCGTAGCCGGACACGGGCGCCAATGGCACCCCACGTCCGGCTGCCGGACCAGGCGAGATAGGTGAGTACCACGCCTGGCCCGGCACACCCGTTCCCGTGACGGCTGGTGACAAACCAAGCCGCCCGGAACCGGTGCACGGTAACGGATTGGCCTCAGCCGCAGGCGGAGCCGCTGACCTGGCTTGCGCCAAACCAGACAAATGGAGGCCGGTTCCGTCCAGGACGGAATCAACCTCCATATTCTCCACCTGCGGCTTCACGGGCCGCAGCAACCTCTCCTCCTCGTCTTCAGACTCCGAAGAGCCGTCACTAGACGAGTCAACCGTGGAGCTGTCCTGGCGGATGGCTCCCACACCTGACGGACTGGCCACCGCTACTGGACCACCCGGAGGTGGCCGCAGAGAGACAGAACCCGTCTGGCCGAAGCCAGACGGGACCGCCAGGGGGCCGTACGAGACGGCCCCCTCGGTAACCAGTCCAGAATCCTGTCCGAGGACAGGATCCGTACCAGGCATGGGGAGAAACTGCCCCCCAACCTTTGGTAGCAGGGACGACACCAGCGTGGGCAGAACGCTATGCAGAAAACCCTGCATAGCCGGACCAAACCACGCCGGCGGTGCCATCTCCGCCACCTCCAGCTGGGGACGTGGAGCACCCCCACCGGCCGAACCGGGCGCTCCACGATTTCGTCTCGGACCGCCTGACCCCGCGTCAGACCCAGCCAAGTCCTTCTGGGCAAGGAACTTAACCATCATCTCGACGGACCACACTGCACAAACATTACACCTATGATCTATATTACACAGGGAACACCTAAAACAAGCATGGTCCTTGAACACTACACGGACAAACTTATGACATTCGTCACATGATGGCGGGGCTGGCTTGGCCTATAAAATCAGCATAAACCTACAATAAACAAGCGGAACGAGACCCGGATGGAAGGCAGACAATTAATTTTCCAAAAATTTTGACTCATAAATTAACCGTAACCTCCCCGCACCCCACCCCGCCACGTTACAACAACGATCGCATTGATTATGACGACAAGAACGCGGCGGGCATCAAACACACCCATAATAGATCCTCCAGGATGTGTAACGGCTCCAGGAATCATATCGCATAGCATTCGGGGTATATTTACTAATCAATATAAATTATACTCCTAACGAAAGCAGCACGATATGTGAAGAAAACAACAAAATGTATAACAAACTGCTGTATCACACGGTAAAACAGCAGACCACGCATCTACTCAAGAATTTTGAAATCACCGATCATTGCAAACCGATCGTGATCACACGTAAACTTGATCATTCTAAAGTTTCCGGTACCATTTTTAGTACGCAGCACCCAGAACAAGATGCGCGAATTAATGAAACATTTTTCTTCACATAACCATCCGAGCGACGGGGTGTGACGTCACCCGCTCGGATCCTACGGAGAACGACGTCAGCCGATATTCGTGTTAGAAATACCGTAGCAAACACCTATTTTCATATCTGCCGATCGCCTGTTGGGGTTTAAAGAAGGCGATCGTCTGGCATATATCGTTGTTAGCACACATCCCAGATTCTATGGGGTCAGAAATTGGAACATGCGACACAACGAAATTTAGAGACCTAAGTCTTTTAACTATGGATAATAAAGAACGATACAACCTGGTTATGTTCGGCGGTATTCTCCATAGTCCTTAGTTATCCTTTCACGAACACACACACTATCACAGATTAAAGACTTAGATCTTTTATTTCACAAAAAACCCACTAAAATCCTTAATGCAGAAAGCATGTATTGCTCTTGTTGCTATGCAAACAAGAATGAGCTCTATGGTAAATGGGTACTCGGCAGTTGGGAGCCGAGTACCCGGTTCCCAGGAGTCGGTAAAGCTTTCTAAGTCTATAATCCTAGAGCCGCTGTCAGGGCCAGCTGTATATCAGAAGTAACAGAATGGTGAGTATTGATCGAAGGAGAATAGTATTTCATGGCACCAGATAATAATATACCAGTTTTCTGGGCGCCTATCGCGTCTATATCATGTCACGGAAATAGGTGACACAGCGTAATTAAGGCGCAATAAAATGAAATTGTAAGAGATCTGGTAACTTGGTCCTGGTGAAGCCTCAGGCATTCCACAAGGGTCAGACATGTCCAACACGCTCCAAAACAATTCCAAAGAAGGTAATTGAGCAAAAACAAGCAAGAACTGCTAGAATGAGGCAGTGTCAGTCTGCGCATGCGTGAGGTTGGGCCCAGCAGCCGGCAGATGGACAGCTGACTCCCTGCCCAGTAGGGGAACCTTTCTTTTTTAATCTGGGGTTATTGAGTCTAGGTCGATATTTGGGAAATATCATAGTGTTAAGGAGGTAAGTATATCTCTTGAAGTGAAATGGCTATCTTCAGTAGGTTACGAAGAAAGCTTATGATTTTTATTTTTCATGATTCTTCAATATTTTCAGTTTCATATTGTAGAAAATTTAATATATCATGTTTCTTGTAGCCAGTGTAAGTCGACCTGGGCTGTAGCCCTTACACAACACTTCGAGCATTACTCTAGTACGCTAACATTAATTTCAAGCACTGTACCTGAATAAGATTTCCAGAACCTTTTTCGACGACATAGCCATCTTGATATTCAGGTTTCGACGGTTCAATACGGATGACTTTGAAATAGATCATAGAATGACGAGAGTCAGTGTCTGCTGATAGCATATTGTATAACTCCTTATCTCCTGAAATCAACATAATTTGAACAAAATTCCATGATTTTAATTTATTTAGAATATATCTAACAAGAGTTTTAGTGAAACTCAACATACGCACACAGGCATACTTGTTTGAGGAATGCTAAATGTGAACAGTTTGTCTTTGATAAATGACACTTCGTCTATCCCTAAAACATCTGCTGAACAAAAAATTGTGAGTGTAGGTTCAAAGCTCTTCGAGATTTGGACTGCACCAGAAAATATTGAAGAATTTTAGCTTTTCAAGGCAGATAACTCTGGTAAATATGGGCGGATTTTGTCGAAATGAAATCATGACACTTCGTCTATCCCTAACACATCTGCTTAAAATAAAGTTGTGAGGGTAGGTTCAAAACTCTCTGAGATATCACTTGGGCAAGAAAAGAAATGGACAAATTCTAGCATTTCAAGGGAGATAACTCCACTTAAGCGGGCGTATAAAAATAAGTATACATGTATGTTAAAATAAATATAAAATCTGCTTGTTATTACTATGATCGACGCTTTAACCCCAGAAATTTCAATGTTTCAATCATAAGGCAACTATACAAATAAGCTATTGATTGTTTTAAAACTAATTTGCCTGGAGCCTGTTGCAGCAGCAGCAGCTATATACACCAACAGCTTCCAGTCAAATTAGTTTCAAAATATGCAAAAGAATATTCCTTCTGTTATAAAAGAATTTGGCATTTCTGATCTGTAAGGGTTAAAGGGTTAATGGTCTGTCTCTAATCATTAATCAAGTGCAAAATAGTTTCTTGTGTTCGCCATACTTTAGAACATTCAAGGAAGATTGATTAAATTAGTCAGATGTAATGATTTCCTTGCATATCGGTGTCCTGTGTAAGTTCATTTCCTCAAAGCCCCAACTCAGACAGAAAGCAATGACCTGTCTAAGATGACATCATTAACAATACCATGCTATCTGAGTCTAATTGTCTGTACTGAATAGAATTTGTACCCGTCTCTAAATACTAGGGTTAATGCGAGTATGGAGTGCTTGTTGTTGTTGCTGTTCTTAACCCTTACCGTGTCAATAATCTATCATTCCAACAAATTTGTTGAAAAACGAACACCAGTTCATCCCCAGTTCATCCCCTAATTTAATTTAAAAATTTACAATTTTCACATCAGAGTGGGAAGGGTTAAAATATTTTTTAATAACTCTTGTAGTACTGGCAGGATCCTCCCCAAATTTGGGTAGCAGTAGGGTTGCACGATTATTCGATTAATCGCGATTATATAATTCAAAATGATCGTGGACGATTATAAAATGAAATAATCGTATAATCGCCATGTTGAAATTTTTGTCAAGACACTTTTACGCTTGTGAAACTCTGCTCGCGTTACCAAGCACGGAAACAAACATCCGGCTATCAGCCGAATGTGTTAATTGATTAAACTAAATAAATAAATAACTGATTTGTTTGTATTGACTCATGATTAGTTTTAGATGAATAAAGATTGTTCACTTGGTCGCTATTTGTCATTGTTGTTATCCCGCGTTCCACATTCTCTGAATAGCTATGCATTAACGGTTTTCCCAAAAAGTCCTAGAACTCATGTCACGGAAATTCAACGCATTTTCTCACTTAAAAATTCTCACCGCCTACGCCTATGTTTAATGTATACCTCAGAACATCACCGGGGAAGTGAAATTATTTGATATGAGCGCCTAAATATTGCGTATCCTTTAATAAAGGTCGTTTATACATCAAAATTAATCCACAATTTGATATAAAATGGCGTCGCGAAAAAAAATACGAATCACGTGATTCTCCTCCAATTGAAGAGTTTATTTTAGAGCGAGTACTCGGATATAAATATTCTGGAATCGGCGACTCGGAACTCGGGAATTTCTATATATTATCATGGCACGATAGGAACTGAGTATTACACTGATCTGAATAACGGGTACCCGTTTGATAAACTCCCGTTAGCGTATAATATCTCGCGAGAACACGCCGCCTCCCATCTCAAAAGACCCGCTGGCTCGCCAACTTAAGAAGCCGGCTATATTGTCGTTCGTAATAATTCAATTTGGATCATTTAGTGTTGATGGGCGTTACAAAATTGATGCACATTTTCTCCCATACTTTTTTGGTACATAAGTTTGGTCTTAAAATATATTTATAAGGAAACTATTTAATCACGCCAAGACTGTTTTAAGCGCATTTTAACTACAAAAGTGTGGAATAAACTTTATTATATCTTGAACATACGTGACCTACTATTAGTATTAATCTAATAGGCGGTCGAGATTTACAAATCCGAGGCCTGTATTGACTTCTAGAGGGGCCGGAAATGTATCAGGGCAGAGATCGGTCTGAAGTAGACACACCCTGTGACACGATTGTTATTATTATACACGCTATTCTTACAAATTGTCCTATATAATCTGCTGAGTTAGGGGGTGGGCTTCTAATACAGAGTTTTGCCGTTTTGAAATTGCTAAGAAATCATTGGAGCTCATGTCAAATTTATAGGGTGGACTTCTATTAGAGCATAGGCTACAATTAAACGAAATACGGTACCTTCCGTTTTCCGTCTAGAAAAATCTTGATAAATTCTTTTGTTTGCAATCAGCAACTGGCGTATTCTGTCCATGTATGTATACCCATGTGCCTAACCCATAATCTTACAATCTGCAGTAGCATAATAACGTTCTCTAAGCAGCATTGACGTAGTTAATATAGTTCATGATTAATCGTATGATCGCGATTATTTTTCTTAAATGATCGCGATTATGAAAAGTGAATAATCGTGCAACCCTAGGTAGCAGTGTTCGCATACCTTTCTATGTTTGAAATTCCATGACTTTTCGAGACCAACATTAACAAATTCCATGATTCCAAGACCAACATTAACAAATTCCATGACTCTAAGAATTAATATCTAGTAGATTTATGTTTATGACGTAGCTGCATACATTATGATCCGAGTTATTCTGCAAATATCTGAATATTGTGTCTTGCAACAACCAAGCCAAAACCGTGTTTTGATAAGCTGTTGCAGTAATTTATGTCAACATATTTCTTTATGCTTTTCATGATTACCTTTTCCATGACCTATGATAAAAAAATGCTGAACTTCCATTTAACTTTCCAGGCCTGGAATTTAAATTTTCAAATTCCCTGACTTTCCAGGATTTCCATGACCGGTACGAACCCTGGGGTAGTAGCTTGCCTATGGGGTCAAAAGAAGAATTTTGGGGTCGAAATTAAAACACAACAGCAACAGTTTTCAGCAACATTGTTTTCAAAATGGACATTTTTCAATAACGTTGGTTCTACTGCAGGGATCGTCTCCAAACTTGTGTGGAAACATGCCCAGGATGCTGGGGTCAAAAGTTAAAATGCAACAGCAACATTGTTTTCGAAATAGACACTTTTAGCCTCACGGCTATATTGAAAAATATATTAATGATGCGGGTATTGGACAAATTTGTCCTTGTTCAAACAAAAAAGTCTGGTTCCCTGAGCAACTAGTTAGTCATTTATTATTAACTATCTCTTGAGATGTAAACAAGTAGGACAAATTTACATCGGCCAGTAGCTCAATAGCGCGTATTCCAATATGGTTCAGTGTAAGTATATGAGTTTCAAGGAGAAAATAGGAGACCTGTCACATGTAGCTGAATGTTGTTGTCAATGTAAGCAACAGCAACTCTTGGGACCCCCTAAAGTAACTTGATAGTAGGTCCCATGTGAAAGCATGGAAGAAACAGCTTTTGCCAAGAAATGTGAAAGATTCTGGGTACATCAGCTAATTTTAAGGGATCCAATTGGCATTAATCACACAGATTGATAACTACAATACATATCCTACCTGAAAGTAATAAAATAATTTAACACATAATTCTTACCTGAACTTGGCACTGCAATTATATCACCCTTGCGCAAAATCCTGCAACAATGAAGTTACATTTTTGACAAACATACATTGATTACAAACATAAATAGTACACAGCATATTGCCGCAACGAATATTCAATATATCATAATTAATTTGTAATGTTTGGCTTGTAATGTCGCTCACCTGCAACATCAGTACCTAACAATTACTCAATGACCTCAGGTCCATTCTTGATTTGAGTGTACAGAGTCCTGCTTTCTTGAGGTCATTTGTAGCACGCTTAACAGATTTATGCAATGACATGCTCTTCTGACTTTAGTAGGGTTATTCCCGCCAAGTTAAGTTCAACTAGGTAAAGTGGTTAATGGAGACTAATTTAGTAATTAATCATTTAAAGGCGTGCTTTGAAATTATTGTGGAACAACTAAGATGGATGCCCAAAAATTAACCAATATTTCTGTAAACAAGATGATAAAATAACAGAGGCCCTCTTCAACAACCATTTTGCAAGTCTTTTATTAACATCTTAAAACCTTCACATCTATATGGACAGAGTCATTGAGACATTCAGTTAATTTTATAATATAAACCTCTTAAATACTATAATCTGAAATATAATAACAGTTTTATAAATCATGATTTAACCTTTTCAGGATGAAGCCGGCCAAGACCGGCCTCTGCAGGGGTCTTGAGAAATGTCCATTTGCAGGCCAAGAGAAGACTATTTTTGACTCGATAAAAATAGTCTTCTCTTGGCCTGCAAATGGGCATTCAATAAATATTAAAATTTGTTTAACAAATTTATTCATTAAAGGGTTTAGGGAACTCCTGAATAATGTTTACCTGGAAACATCAAAATACTTCTTAAGTATTTTATCAAACTTTTTGTTTGGATTGTAGTTTGGTGAATGGACGATGGAAATCTGTACTTCTTGTGCCACTGGCAAGTTTGCATTCAATGAAGAACTGGATGAACATCTAGCTGAAGTTTCTGGAAGCTTCTGAAATTAACACCAACTTATCCTTTAGACTGCAGGAAATTTCAATTTCCCTTTCTCCGAGATCTAACAGTACTCACCATTCTGTTACTTTCTGATACACAGCTGGCCCTGACAGCTGGCTCTAGGACTATAGACTTAGAAAGCTTTACCGACTCCTTGGAACCGGGTACTCGGATCCCAACTGCCGAGTACCCGTCTACCATAGAGCTCATATTGTTTGCATAGCCACCAAACAAGAGAAATCCATGGCTTGCCTCCGTGGGGCTGGGAGGCTGGGTCCGTAACAGAATGGTGAGTATTGTTAGATCTCGGAGAAAGGGAAAATGAAATTTCCTGCATTCTCCTTCGATCAATACTCACCATTCTGTTACTTTCTGATATACACCAGATTTGTTCAGTAACCTGACTTAACAACTTGACTAATGGAGACCTAAAAGGACCGTCAAGTTATCGGAACCGAATCACATTCGCATCACTGCCCCCCCACCCCCTTTTTCTCCTAAGAAAAGGGAGAGAACTCACGAACATGTATCTCGCCTGAAACACAAATATGCCAAGAGGGTTAACTGCTCTTTGCATATATTAGCCTGGGAATGAGCATGAATATATAAGATGAATGATCATGATATATAGACATAATACAAAACACTCTCAATCGTGAATTACCTCATGATATTTGGAATTCAGACCTGGAGCCTCAACCATTCACTTGTCCGGCCTCAGTGACACAACTGGTTGATATCCTCTCGCTCGACCAAGCCTGCTTCTAAATTCTCTCTTACAAATGCCAAAAAAGGAAGAAGAGCAGTGCGGTCATATAGCTATCGTCTCAAAACAGCTAAAGCGAGTGGAATGGCGAAGTCTGACACATCCCTCATATAGTAATCCGTGAAAGACGGAACACCATTGTCAAGGGCGGAAGAGGCGGCTATTCCTCTAATAACGTGCCCTTGCGCCTTGCACTTGGTGCCCAGTCGTAATCTCACGGGTAATCTGAATGCATTCGAATACCCAACGAGAGATAGAATCCATGGATGCGGCGCCATATACCATTCGACCGTAACGAGTCTGTCCGTTTTGTACTTAGTCAAAGCATGGACTGGGCACCAGACACTGGCATCACGATCTAACCTACTCAGTTTCGGTATAACGATCGGTTTGCCGGGATATCTCAAAGACTGAGATCTTAGACATAAACTCTGCTCTTGGCAGTAGACGCAGACCCTCTCTGGAGACAATAATCGGTCCCTCTCTGCTGAAAGTGCATGGATCACACTGCGCCTTCTAGCTGAGGAAGCTGCCAATAGAAAGACCGCCTTTAGAGTCAAATGTTTTAGACTAGCCGAACGCAACGGTTCGAAAGGGTGCTTGGCCAGTACATTAAGCACTAAAGATAGACTCCAGGCTGGAATGACTACCGGTTGTCTCGGTCGGAGATTGCTCATTCCCTTCACCATCACACTCAACTGGGCCACCTCTGGACTATCCCTGTTGGCTAGACACGGGATAACTGATGCCAAAGCTGACTTGTATCCAGCAATTGTGATAGGAGCTAGTCCTGAAAAGAACAGCTCACAGAGAAAGTCTGCTATTTGCTGAATAGTGGAATGAAAGGTACAATCCCCTTTCCTCACACCAGTCTGCAAATCCGTTAACCTTGTCGTTATATGACTTGAAGGTTGGCCTCCTTCTCGCAGCCGCGATGAAATCAGCAGCCTGTCGAGAAAAGCCTCCCGACGTGGAACGTTGTTTGACAACAACCACGCAGTAAATAACATTTCGGGACGCTCGTGTAGGAAGCGTCCCTTGGCCTGGGAGATTATGTTCGGAATCTCGAGCAACTACACTGGATTTACCACCAGCAGATCTAGCAGATCCGTGAACCACGCCTTGCTTGGCCAATACGGCGCTATTAGCAGGCCCAGACACGGTTCCTCCCTGATCTTCACCAATACCCTCGGCAGAGGATGGTGGGTGGGTACGCGTAAGCGTGCATCCCTCTCCAGCTTATCGCCAGAGCGTCTGTATCGACGGCATTTGGATCTAGAATCGGCGAGACATAAGTCATGACTTAGGCATTTCCCCTTGTGGCGAACAAGTCCACGTTGGGTTTGCCCCAATGCTCGAAGATCCTTCGTAGAACTGGAGGGTTGAGGGACCATTCTGTTGGCAAAATTCTCTGTCTGCGAGACAAAGCATCCGCCAGAATGTTCAATCGGCCAGGAATGTGAGCTGCTTTCAAAACAACCGAGTAATTCCTGCACCATTGAATCAAGTGCCACACTTTGATACACAGTGTGGGTGACCTGGTCCCTCTTGGCGATTTATGTATGATACTACCGTCGAATTGTCCGACCGTATCAATATCACCTTGCCCCTGATCATCGGAAGAAACTCTTCCAACGCCAGTTCCACTGCCATCATTTCCAACAGATTGATATGCAGCTGACTCTCCAGGAGAGTCCATGTGCCCGAGACCTGGTGTTCTTCCAGGCAGGCCCCCCACCCCTCCAGCTATGCATCCGTGTACACGGACAGCCGGGGGTGGGGTAGGTGCAGCGAAACCCCTACTAGGAGATTCTGACGCTGTTTCCACCATACAAGATGCGATATTATCGGCTCCAAAACTGGCACCAGTTTTGACAGGGGTTCTGTTCTCTGTTTCCACAGAGACATCAGATACAACTGGATAGGTCTTCGCATTAGAGCAGCGTACGGGATCACTTGCTCCATGGAGACCATCATGCCCAGCATCTGAAGAAACCGCCTCGCCTGAATGTGGTTTCCCACTCGAAAACTCTTGAGGATGGCTAACAGAGACACCACTCTGGGCTCTGAAGGGTAAACCCTGCCCTCCTCGAGATCGAATCGCATCCCCAAATAAACGAAATGTTGAGTGGGTGTCAACTCGGATTTCTCCTTGTTGACTATCCAGCCTAGATCTGAAAGTAACTTCAGAGTCAGAGCAGTATCCACGTTCAACCTGGCTGCAGAGTCTGCTTTGAGCAGCCAGTCGTCTATGTAGGTGTGTAACAGCACATTCTCTTCTCTGAGAAACGCTGTCACCGCAAGGACCACTCTTGTGAAAACCCACGGAGCTGTCGACAGGCCAAACGGGAGAACAGTAACCTCCCGTACTAGATTCTGAAACACAAATCTCAGAAACCTGTGCCAACTCCGGTTCATAGGAATGTGGAAATATGCATCTTTCAGATCGATCGACACACACCACATTCCCTTCCTCAATCCTGCCATTACCGACCTCGGTTTTTCCATCTGGAACCGAGGCGTATGGATAAACCAATTCAATGGCCCGAGATTGAGTATGGGTCTCCATCCCCCCGTGCTCTTGGGGACAAGGAACATAATTGAATAGAAGCCCGGAGTGTTCTGGTTCGCTGGGTTTATTGCTCCCTTCAGAAGCAAACCTGACACTTCGTTTTGTACGGCTTCTAACTTGTCTGGGTCCCATGGTACGGGTGTCCAGACAGGTGTCAAAGACAGATTCTGCGGTGGAAAGTCCCACCACTCCGGCATGTACCCCTGGGATAACCATCCCGGGACCAGACTGTCTGACGTCACACCTCGCCAGGCCTCGACGAAACGCATGAGCCTTCCACCCACCATAGACACCTCGACGTCTAACGGGGTTGTCCGGCTCGCGGTCCGCTCCACCCCCCCCCCTCTTTCTTAACGAGAGAGAGAGAGAGAGAGAGAACCATTTCCGTCTTGGCTCGGCAGGTATAACCGGCACCGCTGTTCCTGTCGCACAGGTGCGGTCCAGGCGGATATGAAGGGAGCCCTCGTACCCTCAGGTACGATCCGCTCCCTTCTTTCCGCCCTTGGAGGACTTACCCTTACCCCTCCCCCTCCCGCCTCTAGGGCGATCACGAGCAACAGTGGGGAGGGTAGGGGCCTCCACAACCTTCCTGGCTTTCTTAGCCGGCGGCGGCTGAGAAAATCCAGACGAAGCAGAAGTCGCAGTAGGCGTAGCTTTCGCCTTGCCTTTCTGCTTCTTCTGCGTCTTCGAAAGTTGGACAGCTAACGGTTTCCCTACAGCCCCTAGTACGTGCGCTTTCCGCACTCGCTCCAGCTGTAGGCCTACTGCCAACCGATTCTGCGCAATGCTGGCAGTGTCCTCTAGGATGGCCCGCGCCTGGCCACCGAAGATGCTAGGCCCTGTCAGGGGTGTCCCAAGAAGACGCTCCCTGACTGCCGTAGCCGGATGCATATGGTTAAGAACCATTTGCCTCCTGGACTTTGTCACACGCACCTGCACCCTTGCCAGTGCGTCCATAGACAGCACCAAGCCGTCATTGACGCACGAAAGCGCCACAGGGTGGCCTGCGCCCGCTTCAGCCCACACCGACTGAAGAAGGCGATACGATTGGTTGACAGCACTCATAGCTGCCCTCACACCCACATCGCATAGGGACAGGACTTCATCCTGGTGTGCCTGGGACTTGTCCACAAGTGCCGGACCGGTGCCACCCGCTCCAGCACTCTGAACACCCAGTACCCAGCGGTCATTCTCGGTGACCGACGGGACAACACCATACCTGTCGTATTCCCCCCATGGAATACGACCCCTCGCCCGCACCTCCATGGAGGCCGCAAGAAGCTGGCCCTTGTTCATGCGTTGTTTGCTATACATAGTATCAAGCAACACCATAAACCATGGATCCAGTCCAACAGACTGGATCAGGGCTGCGGGCAAGATCCCCGTCCTAATCGATGCACCGATGGACGGGGTACATCCTCCTCGGCCGTGGTCGAAACCACAGACGGGTCCACCCTGGCTAGCCAAGCCAGAGCCTCAGACCAATCCGTCTCCGAGGAGGACACTCCCGTGAACACGTCACCCGTTGACATGTTCATGGCCCTACCAGCAACGGCCTCCCGGCTAGGAGCCATTGCTGATATGCCAGGAACTCCGGTACCGTACGGTTCCGCCGCCACCCCCATGGAACACACCAGTCCATGGAGTAGGCCTGCATGGAAACTGTGCGGACCCGTAGCGGTTAAGGAACCGTGGCCAAACACGGGCGCCAACGGCATCCCGTGTCTGACCGCCGGACCAGGCGAGATAGGTGAGTACCATGCCTGGCCGGCCACACCCGTCACCGTGGTGGTTGGCAGCAAACCAACCATCACGGGACCGGTGCCCGGTACCGGAGTGGCCTCAACCACGGGCGGAGCCGCTGCCCTGGCTTGCGCCAGGCCAGACAGATGGAGGTCGGGTTCCATCAGGACGGAATCGACCTCCATGCTCTCCACCCGCGGCCTCACAGGCCGCAGCACACTCCTCCTCGGCCTCCTCATCTTCAGACCCCTAAGAGTCGTCACTAGACAAGGAAAACCGTGGAGCCGTCCTGGCGGACGGCTCCCATGCCTGACGGACCGGCCACTGCTACTGGACCACCCGGAGGTGGCCGCAGAGAGACAGAACCCATCAGGGCGGAGCCCGACGGGACTGCCAGGGGGCCGTACGAAACGGCTCCCTCGGTGTCCAGTCCAGAACCCTGTCCAAGGACAGGGTCTGAATCAAACATGGTGAGAGACTGCCCTACAACTTTTGGCAGCAGGGACGACACCAGCGTGGGCAGAACGCTATGCAAGACACCTTGCCTAGCCGGACCAAACCACGCCGGCGGTGCCATCTCCGCCACCTCCAGTTGCAGACGTGGAACGACCCCATGGGCCGAAACGGACGCTCCACGATTTACTTTCGGACCACCTGATCCCGCGTCAGACCCTGCCAAGTCCTTCTGGCAAGGAACTTAAGCATCATATCGACTGACCACACCGCGCAACCGTTACACCTACTGTCAAGACTACACTTAGTACAGTGGAAACAGACATGGTCCTTGTATAGAACCCGTACGATATGTGGCACTCGACACATGATGGCGGGGATGGCTTGGCCTATAAACCAAACCTACAATAAGCCAGCGGAACGAAACAAAAGTGGAAGGCAGACAATTAATTTTCAAATAATTTGACCATAAATTAACTGCAAACCCTCCCGCACCCCACCCCGCAACGTTACAGCAAAGATCGCATTGATTATGACGACAAGAACGAAGCGGGCATAAATACACCCATAAATTGATCCTCCAGGATGTATAACGGAACCAGGAATCATATCGCATAGCATTCGGGGTATATTTACTAATCAATATAAATTATACTCCTAACGAAAGCCGACACGATATGTGAAGAAACAACAAAATGTAAACAAACTGCTGTAGCACACGGTAAAACCGCAGACCACGCATCACTCAAGAATTTTGACACCACTGATCATTTCAAACCGATCGTGATCACACGTAAACTTCATCATTCCAAAGTTTTCTGGTACCATTTTTAGTACGCAGCACCCAGAACAAGATCCGCGAATTAATGAAAAAATTTTCTTCACATAAACATCCGAGCATCACGGGTGTGACGTCACCCGCTCGGACCCTACGGAGAACGACGTCAGCCGATATTCGTGTTAGAAAGACCGTAGCAAACACCTATTTTCATATCTGCCGATCGCCTGTTGGGCTTTAAAGAAGGTGATCGTCTGGCATATCACGTTGTTAGCACACGTCCCAGATTCTATGGGGTCAGAAATTGGGACATGCGACACAACGAAATTTAGAGACCTAAGTCTTTTAACTATGGATAATAAGGAATAATACAACCTGGTCATCATTGGCGGTATTCTCCATTTTATCCAGTTAGATCCTTTCAAGAACGCACAAACTATCAAATCACAGTATAAAAGACTTAGATTTCTTTTCAAAAACGTTAATCTTTCTCCTGCAAAAAAAAAAATGTGGACAGCTCTTGTCGCTGTGCAAACAAGAATGAGCTCTATGGTAGACGGGTACTCGGCAGTTGGGAGCCGAGTACCCGGTTCCAAGGAGTCTGTAAAGCTATCTAAGTCTATAGTCCTAGAGCCAGCTGTCAGGGCCAGCTGTGTATCAGAAAGTAACAGAATGGTGAGTATTGATCGAAGGAGAATCCATGTTCATCTGTGCTACACTTATAAATTTTAATAGGTTCATTACATGATGCAATGGGATATTCATCTCATTTTAAATAGTGTACATACCATATACATGTATACTGAGATTATGGCAGAGAGATTCAATTTCAGACATGCACCATTGTTTATATTCACAAACCATAAAGGACAATTCCGGGATGATAAAAAGTGTGCTTTATTTGAAAGATTATTACATGTTTAATGAAATTGGGCCCGAATAATAACCAGATAGAAATAGCGTAACCAACTATCGCTAGATAAAGTCGGTAATATTGACAATTTTTCGCACATCTGGACGCTGCCATTTTATCGCATCTAGCAACGTCAGCCCCGCACCACCACTATTGCTATAACTGGAGGCACAAGGCCAATAGATGCGGGTATATATTTTAAGGATGTATACATAAATGATAATAGCAAACGAACAGCTGAAGCGATTCCAATGATTCTAGCATATCTAAATAGGTTCCGACCTCAGGATTAATATGATATAATGGATGTTAATATTGGACAAGAGGTTCAAAAGACTGGAATATATAAAAAAATTATTCATCTACAAACATGTAAGATACAATCTGAGAATATGTTATCCTTTTTTTTGGTAAAATTCAGCATGAGATGGTTTTGGACTTACTATCTTTGCGTATTGTCATTAAATTGGAGTGTGCTTAAAGCTGAAAGAAATGGCTATTTGCCTGACCAATTATAATTTTGCTCACGTGAATATTGCCAGAGATATCACGAAATGAATTAACATTTTGACATAAAATCTGGGAATTTTCATCGCCGATCAATATTTCCCGGCAAGTTTAATAATTAAGATATCTTGATGGAATTTTTCCCGTTATGTGATAATATTGTAACGCTTCAGCACAGCAAATTCTGTCATTGTAGCTGTAATACTCATTCTGATATGGGATGATGAGAAATTTGGCTGGCTTAGTTTTTCTTGCGGAGAGTATCTTTTGAACCACTAGGCCGATTCCAACATCCCTAGCATTGGATAAATCTTCGAATTTGTAGCTACAGGTAGATATCAGAATTATTACAATCGGTTCTGTGGTTCCGGCAATATTATCATATCATATTTTTTCTTGGAATATATATTTACACTGCCTGCGACACACGCTATAACGGTATCTTGATTCGGCTGAGTAATTTGACAATACGCACGTGTCAAGTGTGCCACTTCATTTAACCCTTATTACATGGCGTAAAATGCATAATAGCCTACTTACAGAGATAGTGCCAGGTACATTTTGAAAAAAAAATGTTGCCGAAACGTGTTGCTGTCATGCACAGTAATGACTTACAGCAGCATTGTTACAAAATGAACACATTCTGATAGGATAGAGAAAATGGTATCTATGCTTCAGCGGCCTAGCGGTTAATGATTCCCCACCGACTTTGGATACTAGAATTACTTTAAAAGCTTACTAGCGTAACTGGACATTGTCCTAACGATTACAAATTAGCACATGTTAGGCCTCCATGCATATACATATTTACTCTGTACAGCCCTCGTGCTCGGCAAAGATAGCATTGGTGCGGGGATGACGTCAGGATCTCATGAAATCTCGCTCTAGTTGCAAGAAAATGGCGCCGCCCGGGAGATAAAATAATCCCATGTTTATGATGGTATAATTCCTCGTATTATTTGTCTATTGTTTTTATTTAGCATCCAATATGTTAGTCATATAATAGTCTTTCAAATAAAGTACACTTTTACCAATCTCGGAACTGTCCTTTAACGCTTGAAAATGACCAAGACCAGACATTGTAGCAATAACGGAAACATGGCTAAAGAGCGATGATGATAATGTCGTAATAGGTGACCTTACACCGACCGGGTACAAGCTTGAACATATGCCGAGGTCCTCCAGAAAAGGGGGCGGTATTGCCATCCTACATAAAGAAGCTATCCAAATTTCCGTAATAAAATCGCCTTCATATCACACCTTTGAAAATTTTGAATTCGATATAAAACAAAACTCTGTCTTATTGAGAATCGTTGTGATTTACAGTCCACCATCTTCGAAAAAGCATAAGCGAATTATGTCTGACTATTTCCATGAACTGTCCTCGTTATTTGATCGCTACGCTTTAAGCAGTGGTAATCTTATGATAATGGGCGATTTCAATGTTCATATGGAGAACGCTTCTGATCACAGTGCATCTACTCTTAAAACCATCTTGGAGACATTGAACCTAGAACAGCATGTCACAGGTCCTACACACGAAAAAGGTCACCTACTGGACTTAATCATAACAAGATCTAATGAGTCTGTTATTAGCAACGTGTATGTTGATTCCGGTGCGATTGCATCGGATCACTCTGCCATCACTTTTGACATGTCACTGACAAAACCTCCACTGCCAAGAAAGGAAATCACGTACCGCAATCTACGTTCATTTCCCACTCAGTCTTTCAGATCCGATATTCAGTCCTCAGATTTGTCGATGAATCCATCTGACGACTTGGCGCAACTCGTGGAACAGTATGATCATGAAATTCGCGCTATCGTGGACAAGCATGCCCCGTTGAAACGCAAGGTAATCGCAGTTCGGGATCATTCTCCGTGGTTTAACTGTGAAATTAAAGTCGCAAAGCAACTGTGTCGCAAATATGAGCGCATAGCACGTAAATCGAAGCTGCACGTTCATTTGCAAATATATTCGCAACAATGTCGTATCGTGAATGATATGATCACAGCAGCAAAACAGACTTATTATTCCACATTAGTATCCGAAAACGCAGATAACCAAGGGAAACTATTCTCCATTTTCAGAACACTGCTCCATAAAGATAAATGTAGGAACAATCTGCCAGAGCACAAAGATCCAGTCGAACTAGCAAATCGTTTCGCAAATTTCTTTGCTGAGAAAATAGACCTAATTCGTAGCAACATTGTGCAACATCCAGACTATTCACCATCTAACTCTTGTAGTTTGTCTGGGTCAAACTGCGCTATGACGTCATTCAAATCAGTATCTCCCGATGAAGTATTGACAATAATCCGCAATTCATCAAAAGCATCGTGCTCACTGGACCCAATGCCTACAAACATACTTAAAGAATGTGTTGACAAATTGCTACCTGCAATAACAAAGGTGTTAAACTTGTCCTTAGAAGGTGGTGTCGTACCTGATTCTTTCAAAACTGCCAATGTGATTCCATTAATAAAGAAGCCTACACTCGACCAAAATACACTAGGGAACTACAGGCCCGTGTCGAACTTACCATATCTGTCCAAGGTGCTAGAAAAGGTCGTTGCCAAGCAACTAAATGACCATCTAGAATGCAACAACCTACTAGAACCCTTTCAAAGCGCATACCAGAAGCTCCACAGCACAGAAACTGCTCTACTCCGTGTACAAAATGACATTCTCTGCTCCATGGATGACCGGAAGTGTGTTCTATTGGTTCTTTTAGATTTATCTGCAGCTTTCGACACAATCGATCATAGCATTCTGATATCACGTTTAACAGAACTCGGTATATCGCACACAGCGCTTGCCTGGTTCAATTCGTACCTTACAAATCGTTACCAAACTGTTATTGTGGACAACCTAAAGTCAGTTTCAAATCAATTACGCTCTGGCGTACCACAAGGATCTGTGCTTGGTCCCATCTTGTTCACAATATACACGGCACCACTAGGCAACTTAATACGATCTCATGGCATAAGCTACCACTTTTATGCGGACGACACGCAATTGTACCTCGAGTTCCATGTAAACCATCAGTTAAACGCCCGTGAGTGTGTCGAAAACTGTGTTCTTGACATCAAACATTGGATGTTGAACAACATGTTGCAGCTGAACGCCAAGAAAACAGAGACTCTCTTGATAACATCTCGCCCCATCCGACAGAATGTGGACATAAAAAGTCTCCACGTTGGAGAGGCCGAAATTGGTTTTAGCGACAGTGCCCGCAACATAGGCGTAACTTTTGATAACATTCTTTCAATGGAAGCACATGTGACATCTGTCTCTCGCTCCATCTTCGTCAATATGAGAAACATCAGCAAAATTCGAAATCTGCTTGACACCGACGCAGTTAAAACACTTGTTCATGCCACCATAACATCCCGGTTGGACTATGGCAATGCATTACTGACTGGCATAACATCAGCCCAGTTGGAGCGTCTGCAGAGAGCCCAGAACACAGCAGCTCGGTTGATCACCCGCACGAGAATGCATGAACACATCACGCCTGTTCTCCAGGAACTACACTGGCTGCCAGTTAGAGAACGGATCAGCTATAAGGTCGGACTCTTAGTGTTCAAATGCCTTCATGATCTTGCACCACCTTACCTAAATTCACTGATCGTACGAAGAACATCAGCAAGGTCCCTTCGATCAAATTCACATTTACTATGTGTCGTACCACGTTCGAATTTAACCATCGGTGAACGCGCCTTCTCGAGAGCAGGACCAAAATTTTGGAACAATCTACCATCTGACATTCAAAATTGTAACAAAATTGAGCCATTTAAATCTATGTTAAAAACTCACCTTTTCACAAGAGCATATTATTAAATTTTGTAAAGCGCCTTTGAGCGGTTTAGTCCGGAATCGGCGCTATAGAAATTTACATACATACATACATACATTAAACTTCTTGATTATTAAATGTGCACCTGCAAGTCAACTGATTAGTTTTGAAAATTTACCATTGGAATGAAAACCGAGCCTGACATTCAAACAGTGTATTTTCAAAATAGTCTTCTCAGGGCTTGTATATGGAGTCATCAAGACAACTGAGGCAGACATTTTTGGTTGTCTTGACACCTAAAGGGTTAATCTTGCCTTACAACATGTACAAATGTCACTATCTTGTCTCCTTATGTCAGCCTACGACACAAATGCATAACAATTAATTCTCTATGATGTATTTTCTATCCTACTGACATGGCCATCAAGGGATAATGAGGCTATAGCCATGGGGCCACGAAAAATAGATGGTACTAAAATAAAGAAATTATCGCATTGGCAGCAATGGCGAGACCAAACACGGTGGCGACAACAGCAATGATATTTTATCATTAACCCACCCGATAAGGGCTCCCCTATGCAAACAATTAGTCCTGGGTCGCATATTATAGGCTACCGGCTCTGCCCACTAACTACTGAACAATTTGAACTTTTGGTGTGAAAGCTGTCGAATTAGACTCGGAATATCCATGTATATAGGTTTGATTGGTTTCATTTACATTACAGTAGCAGAATAGATTGCGCTTATAATATGGGATTGTGCCTATAAACTGGAGCACATTCTAAAATCTACTTTTTTCTGACAGCTGAAAAATTAAACAATCAAAATTCTGTATACATGTTCTGAAGTATACCACTCTAAGGTCCTTCCAGCCGAGTCTGCTTGAAATCAGACAAGTAGTTAATGAGGAGTAGGCTTTTAATTGTTTTCCCAAAATTTTGGAAAAATTCAAGATGGTCACCGGAAAGATTGATCAATCAAAATTCTGAACATACAAGTTCTGAAACCTATCACCCTAGTATCCTCCAGCCAAGTCTGGTTGAAACTGACCAAGCAGTTAATGAGGGATTAGCATTTAAAAACGGTTGCTCGACATTTTTTGGAAAATTCAAGCTGGCCACTGAAAGGATTTACCAATCAAAATTCTGTACACAAATTCTAAAACATACCACTCTAGGGTCCTTCCAGCGGAGTTTGATTGAAATCAGACAAGTGTTTAATGAGGCGTAGGCTTTTTTTACAGGGTTCATCCACCTTGGGCAAAATAAAATGCCATACTTTTTCCAGACTTATATTTCAAGATACTAGACCCACTATTGCTAATAAGTAGTGACTAATAACACAGTATTTATGAATATCCTAAGTTCCTAGCACACCACCCTTTTAACCTCAAATTTATTCAAGAAAATTTTCGGCCATCCTTAAATAATAGTTTGGTTGTCCTCTCCCGATCGACCCTAAAAAATTTGACCCATCAAAATGGGCTCATATAACCTTTAGAACCTGTTGGCTTTATAGTTTCTGTTATTTTCAAGTTCAAATAAAAACATAATTTTTAAATTCAAGTTTGTAATGTTGTTTTCAGCAGGTAAAAAAAATGAATTTTCCTACCTACCTACCAACCCTACTCCAACCACCAGGGTTGGGCAGAGGCCAACCAAGAAATCCTTTAATGGCCTTAGTATTCACAGAAGACTACTTTTGAAAAGTTACTAATAGATGGTTAATGAGCCAGTCATTCCAGTGGAGAATTTTCAAAAATAGTTTTCTCATTCACGCACGCACACACACAAATAGTGACATATGCACAGACTAATTGACTGGTTTTGGTCGGTTGTGGTAAAGTGTGATTCTGGAATGTATTTTCATTTTCCAATGATCGTTGAGTCCAGGAATTCTTAAATAAGTTTAACTCACTCAGACACAATTACATTTACATGGACGATATTCTCATTACACATGTCTAAATTCAACTGGTAGTTTTCCATACCTTTTCCACAGCGGTAACACAAAATATCAAAATTTCCATACTTTTACAAGCCTTGGAAAATGATTTCTTAATTTTCCCTATTTGTTCCAGATGTGCATACCCGAGTATGAAACCTGCTTTTAACTGATTTCCAGAAATTTTCGGAAAATCCAAGATGTTCGCCAGAAAAATTGACCAATCAAAACTCTTGCTAGAAGTCTTGAAGCGTAGCATCATAGAATTAGTCCACCCAAGACTCGTTGAAATTGGGCCATAATTTAACGTGGAGTATCCAGTTTCGGGGTGCCTAAGCAGAAATTGCTTATAATTTAATAAATACCATAGATATTTAAAAATAAATTGGCTTAATTTGTTAGTGACTTTATCCCTTATCCAGCGCCATGTTAGAAGAAAATCCCCTAAAATGAAATGTCAAAACGCCATTAGGCGATGACATACTTCAAAATAAACAAAAACGATGGTATCCTGTTTCGGTGATACCGCATACAGGCTCGCCCAAATTACTGTTTCTGGACAATACAGCTACCATATAGAGCAAAAAATGCTGAACATCCGAAGTTGTCAGAATGGGCACTGGTTTGTCATTTTCTTATTTTTTTCTCGGGTGATGGTGCTGGAAAGTTGTGATGGCTTAATGACTGCAGCATCAAATGCAAATATGCATAAGTTATTGAATAATACTATGCATATACTCATTGATTTTGATAAAACATGTTAAGAACAGCCACCACGCTATTGACTTTTGAACCACCCTGTCCAGTATGGAAGAATTTACAATATTTGAAACCAAAAATTTAAAATACAATGATTTAAAGGCATATGATAACAAGAGCTCCGCAAACGGCGCATAATACCCTGGCATGATGACAAACCATGAATGAAAACTATTAGAAAAAATTAATTTCTTCCTCAGCCCCACCAGACCAGTCATCCTTATGAAGTGTCAAAGTGATCCGTTAAATTGTCAAGGAGGTATCGCCTGGAAACCAATTTTCAAGATGGCTGCCGCTGACTATGTCTCTATGCCATAAGGATGCTTCCTGCCAAATATAATTCAAATCGGCCCAGTAGTTCTCGAGAAGACATTTTTAATTTCCCATTGCTTTAGTATGGGAGCTTTTTGGCGGGAAAATGATCCAAAGATGGCTACCAAACCGTTTATCCGACAGTTTCGAAAATTGCAAATTTGAGATCAGAATACCCAAAAACCTATATAAAACCAATTTCAGCCTCAAAATCCGCAGCACAGTACACCCAGACTTCAACTAGTGGAAGCTCTGATTCCTAGTATTGTATAATTAGTCAATAACAATTTTACAATTCCATCTAGATGGGTTAAAATCAATTTGATATATAGCAAGTTCAACCTATCCAAAGATTGCCAGATGGTAGAACACTTCAATTAATATTTGGTGTTAGGATGGGGTGACAAAATTATGAGCCTCTATACTTCTAAAATATATACTTTGAATAGATACAATATTAAGAGGTCTTGAGAACTCTTCTGAGACAATTCTATGCTTACCTGAATCTGAAGTGTTGGCTGTGGATCAGGATTGGGAAACTGAGAACAGTTAAACAATAAAAGTGGAGAAACATACACCTCGTGTATCGGAGTGATTTCCTTTCTCAGCATTTTAACTTGTGCAATATGCCATTTTACTTTTGTTCTTGGTACGGATCCCTTGGAATGGGAAAGCTGACCCTGCTTGTGCTCCATAAATTTGTTATCTGTCTTTGCAGCGACTTTGACAAAAGCTCCATCAAATAACCCATATTTTCCTAATAAACATTTAGCCATTCCAATAATGCTAAAGCGATCAAAATGCTTGCTATCAGGTTCTTTGCAGAGTAACTTGCTCCAGTGGAAATCTTTATGCAATATTGTTGGTTGAAATTCAATTATACCAGAAGCTCTTTCTCTCTCAGTCTCATTATTGTCACCAGGGATACTTTTCCATCCACCCGTTGATTGTTGCCAATCCTGAAAATTTGTTCGCTTTGTCACTGAATCTGGAACTTTGGCTGATGAGAAATCAGAAATAAGCACTGGTGTCTGATGCGTTGCAAATGTTGCTGCATGAGCCTTGTCCCCAAATAGGTTATAATCATTTTCCTTATCCTCTTCAAAGCTGTCATCTGAATACAACCGTGGCTGCTGTGAATGATAGCGTGTTATAATAACTTCAGTATTCACAGATATGTAGCCTTGTAAAAATGGAGCACATTCCAACACTTGCATGTCGAGAAAGAATGTAGGCTTGAAAGATTCGTCATTTACATAAATTTCACTATATGGTGCTAAAAAGGCATCGTTTGTTCTTACAAGTATCTTTCCCTTTTCACTGAGAAGCAGTATAAGTCCATTACTGAATGTTTCTTTCTTTAGCCATTTGTACACAATACTATTCTTTGCGCCAATGACTACACGAGAAATTGGATATGTGTGAGGTATTCTGATAACAACCATTAATTGTCCACTGACTTTGCCATCAACATTATCATCTCCACGAAGTTCAGCATCATCACAAAATGGCCCAAGAGAATAATGATTTATGAAATGTTGGGTACAGCTTAAAATACAGTAATTTGGATCAATTTTAATGTCAATGTTAGATGAACATTCATCATAATCAGTATACGTCAAACATGGCTCATCCTTGACACTGACGGGCGAGTCAAGCAAATCTCCAAGTCCACTGTCAGTAAAATCATACTCACCCTCACAGTCTCTATTTAGAAGAGCTCGAGTTGAAGATGCATGTTCGACGTTTTGACAAGATTTTGATTCATCCTCAATTACATTTATGAATACAAACAAGTCATTTTCTAAAGAAGAATCGTAAATACACCCAATAAAAGAGGAGTCCAATACGGTTGTTCTAGCTTCCCAGTTTTCGTATTGTTGCGAATTGAATAGTTTATGCGCATCTCCTCGTGAAATATGCAGATGTAATGGATGGGTACTTCCTTTGTGCTCAACTACATGAAATCTCGCCTTCATATTTGTTGCTTTTCTGTTGCGTACAGGCACATAAAAAAATATAAAATTTGGTGAAATATGTTTCCGTGAAAATTTGATGTTTCCGAGAATTCCTTCTTCTTGACTTGACGTTGTAGTTCCCTGACATCTGGGTGAGGACGGTTTTAAAACCTTTGTTTTGAAGAACATACCGGTATCAGTGTTTAGGAGTATTGGTTTGATCTACCTTCTGTCTGTATCTGTACTAATACTGGGCAAAGCTCATAGTGAACCTCACGCCCAGGTGCGCATCTGGATAAAGATGGCTGATCCGTCTCAGGAATAAAAGCAGTTTATATACATATTTACAGTGATTGCCGAGGCTTAGATGGTCACCGCCCGGATGTAGCTCTTGAACGTGTCTACATCCGGTGCTGAGATGATGCTGTCAGCCAGGCCATTCCAGATCGGCACAGTTCTTGGAATAAAAGAACTCTGGTATGGTTGGATACTAGTCTGGATTGTCTGTAGCTTTTGTGAGTGACTGCGCCTGGTGGTGGATATCGACGCTTTCTGAGGATGGTATTCGGGTGGTATTGCTACATGGCCATTTAGATTTTTGTACATGAATGTCACATTTGTTCTTCTTCTTCTCTGTGCGAGTGACTCCCATCCTAGGTTTGTTAGCATTCTGGTAACAATCTGTCAATGACACATTTGTTTTTCTTCTCTGTGCGAGTGACTCCCACCCTAGGTTTGTTAGCATGCCAGTAACACTCTGTCTTGGATATTTGTAGACAGGTCGAGCTAGCACAAATCTTGCTGCTTTACTCTGGACAGCCTCGATGGATTGGCTTAGATCTTTTGTTGGTGGGGCCAAAACTGTAGAGCTGTATTCCAGTTTTGGCCTGACTAGTGTCCGGTAAACCCGCTCCTTTACTGATTGAGGGCACCCAGGAAGGTCTCTGTTGAGGAATCCAAGAACTCTGTGAGCTGAGCTTGTGAAGTTGGAGATATGTTTGTTCCATTTTAGGTTACTGCCAACTCCACCCCCGAGGTATGGGTTTGATATGGTCTCTTTTAGGATCTGATCTTGCATTGTGTAGTGAGTACTGTAGCTGGATCTACACTGCGCGACTTTCAGGATGTTGCACTTTGCTACGTTGAACTCCATTTACCATGTGTTAGTCCATGACATAAGTGTGTCCAGGTCCTTTTGCAGAATCTGTTGGTCTTCACTGGATTCGATGGTGCAGTAGAGAAGATAGTCATATGCGAAGAGTCTGATTGTTGAGCATATGTCGTCAGCAATATCATTGATGAAGACTAGGAAGGGAATTGGTCCTAATACTGAGCCTTGTGGAACACAAGACAGTACCTCTGTTGAGTTGGATGATTCTCCATTAAGGATTACTCTTTGGCGCCTGTCAGTGAGGAAGTCCTCGACCCAGCGAAGGATGTCTCTTTATGTCTCTGGTCTCGTACAATCCAGTTCTGTTGTTTGCCGGTTGCTGTGTTAACAAAACTAACTTTATACTGTTTACAAGATCTAGCCAATCAGAAGAAGCTGCTCCCCCAAAACTTTACATAGACAATCAAGTAATACAGGAGGCTGAGTATGTTAAATTCCTAGGAGTCTATTTGGACAAACATTTAACCTGGGAGAAGCACATAGAGACAATCACATCCAAGGTAGCAAGGAATATTGGTATCATGCGCAGACTCAAGTCCTCAACTAAACACAGAAAGAGCCACACCAAGCCATCAAGGCATGACAATCTCAGGCAAACAAGCAGTTGCCACTGCTGACCATGCTCCACATGCCACAGCCATTTCAGGCGATCAACCAGTTGACACTGCTCCATAGGCCATGGTAATTTTAGGCAAACAAGCAGTTGCCACTGCTTCCCATGCTAGCAGCTCTCCCAATCTTGGCATCATAAGTAGCAGCATTCCAAGTAACAACAAAAACAAGGCTTGTACTTTCCAAGCTACAAAAAACTGCTCTTGCAGTGACTCGTTCAATGCTTACATGATCAAATGTGACAACTGTAAAATTTGGACACAGTACTCATGCTCCCAATTACCAGCATATATGCTAGCAGTACTGACATCATCACAAAAAAGTTACAGATGTATCGCATGTTCTAAAATCACAGAGCATATTGCTGATTTCATGGCATGGTATTTCTCTGTCTACAATAAAGAGTATGAAGTGACTATGAGTCACATGGTATGTGGACTGAAGACAGCGGACGATCCTATCAGAGAAGCGGATGGAAATCATATTAAAGATGCAAATTGTAGCATAAATACAGAATCCAGGCTACCAGAACAGTCAAAATCTATTCAAGGAAGGGCTAGTGCATTTCCTATCAGTACTGGAATTGAAGACAAAAATGACGACCCCAACAGAAATACATGTAATAATAGTATCCATACAACTGTATCAACTGCAGAAACGATAGATGAAACTCTGGATGACAGCATCAGCAACATGAACAGCACACAAGCCAAGGAAACAATGAAGGATACTGGCAACACCAACATCAAGATCAATGAGATGATAATGACATCAGCTAGGGAGATTTGAAGGGACACAAACAAACCATAACACTGCGATCCTGACTCAAATCCTCCGAGATATAAAAAAAGCATCAAGGAGTGTAATGAGCTGCTGCAATCGCAAGTGCAGGAGCTGCAGTCACTGCAGAAAACGACTGGTTCCTGCCATCAAAAGAAATTGAGATCAAGCAGTCATGCCACTAACAGTAATCTAAGTGACACATCCAATGCCCAAATCTCAAAACATCCAGAAAGAATATCACCTAACAGAACTACTAATAACCCACCAACAAGACAGTACCATAATAGCAGTAGACAACAAACGACTGCCCACACAAAAAAGACCTTACTAATTGGTAGTTCCACCATCAGAAAGCTTAGCGGACACTACATGCCAACAGACAACATCAGTATCATGGTTCGTTCTTTCAGTGGAGCTAGGATAAATGAAATCCATGATAGGCTAACATTGCTAACAGCTGACTATTATGATGCAGTAGTGGTCCATACTGGCACAAACGATATTGGAAGGCATAAACTAAAAGGCATGATTACAGATTATGGAGAGCTTATTCAAATGATCAAATCCATCTCACCTAATACAGAAATCTTCATTTTGTCACCTTTGCCACGTCCCACCAGCAGATATTATAATAACCGAACAGAAGTTTTCAATGGAATGCTCTGGTCCCTCACCAACTGGCTCAAAGTAAACTTCATTGGTAATACAGAACTGTTTAGCAGCCCAGAAGGAGAACCAGATGAGGAACTGTTCCGGGACAATGTCCATCTAAACCATTAAGGGATCTGCTTATTATCCGACAACATTACAAATTATCTGCATTCATTAATGAATATCACCAGGGACACAGAGGATTTTTACTATCCACAGACACCACCACGGAGGAGATAGAACCAGCAACAAACAGCTCCAAAACGGTATCAACACCAATACAGCTATCAACTTATTACACAATCCTCCTTTAGCCACACCACCAAATGATGAAGCATGCGAAGACAGTATAAATAACACAACAAATGTGAATACTGACCTACCCTCCCAATCTAGGCATATCAAAAACCAATCTGTACCAAAATAACGCCAACGGATTAATTAAACAAACTCTAAAGAAATAACGAATGCGGGTATATACACAAATGCGGATAGTCTGATCAACAAAAAAGCTGAACTGGAAACGCTGGTACACGAGACTTGTCCTGTCATCATATTACTTACAGAAGTGTTACCTAAAAACACAAACATAAACATTAGCTAACTACAAATTGCTGAATATAAACTCTCATTGAATAGTAACCCTTCAAGAGGTGTCCTGATTTATAGTCACGAATCAATAAATGCCAAGGACTGAATAAGCATTGCTTCAACGAGTCAGTGTGGACATCATGGATCTCACAACAAAAAGAAACAATCCTTGTTGGATGCATTTACAGAGGTCCAAACTCGGATGGCCCAAAAAACTAAAATCTGCTAAATCTGCTAAACATGGCAGATGAGTTTGGCGCTGACCACGTTCTTATAGTAGAGGACTTAGGGGGCATTATACTTTCAACTAATGGAGAGAAAGATGCATTTCTGGATTCTACTGATAATATGTTTCTACAACAACTATACACCTGTGCAAAAGTTAAGCACCACCCTATTTTTACGCACATGCGAGGGTATATTCATGTGCTATGAAGAAAGAAATAGCATAAACATTTATGTACCCATCCATCTTAGTGCAAGAGGTAATAATGCAACTAGAGGAATGCTGATTATGATGGTGGGGAAACACTGTATGTTTTTGTTTGAACTTGAAAACGAGGCCTGAATATGGTTACGTTGACACAACTGACAACTATTGCCCTACAGTTGACACACGTGGCTAGATTGTCATTAATGGTGTCTGAAAACGAAGTTTAACATCTGTGCACGAGTTTGAGACTGTCATTATTAATACCGGGTATATCCACCTTGTGCCTGGATGACGGCCTGGACACGACGTCTCATGCTGGTCACCAACCGACTGATACGCCATTGTGGTATTCGTTGCCATTCAAGATGGAGTGCATCTGTTAATTCCTGTAGGTTCTGCACAGGAGGATCCCTCCTTCTCACCATGTTTCCCAGAATGTCCCAGATATGCTCAATAGGGTTCATGTCAGGGCTCCTTGCTGGCCATGGTAGGGTTTCGATGGCATTCTGGCGGAGGTATTCATGCACAGCTCTAGCACGATGTGGTCGGGCGTTGTCATCCATGAATATAGGGTGGGTTCCAGGTTCATGATTTACAAAATGAGAGGACCACAACTCTATCCAGTATGGAATCTTGATATCTTTGTCCATTTAGTGTTCCAGGTACAGTCAACAGATCCAGCTTACAATCAAATGAGATGCACCCCCATATCATAACGGAACCTCCACCAAATGGAACTTCTTCCATGATGTTACGTTGGTCGTATGCCGTGCGTCTGGACCTCCATACACGAGTTCGACCATCTGTGGCATGAAGCAGGAACCGACTTTCATCGGACCAGTGTGCCCGTCTCCAGGATCTCATGTTCCAGTGTCTTCTTTCATTGCACCACCTCAGACGCTCCTCTTTGTGGTGTGCAGTGAGGAGAGGACGTCTGACAGGTCTCCTAGCTTTCATGCCAGCAGCATACAGTCTCCTTTTGACGGTAGACATTGACACTCTATCGCGCGTTTCCCATTGCTGGATGAGCACTCTGCTGTTGGTGAATGGAGATCTCCTAACAAGGCGTACTAGGGCTCGATCATCACAGGCAGTAGTCTTCTTCGGTCTTCCAGATCTAGGCCTGTCCTTCACCTCGTTAGTTTGCCCATGTTTTGCAATCAAACGACTGATTACAGTATGGTTAATGTTCAGCTGTCTGCCAATCTCTCTGCATGACATACCAGTGGTATGCATGCCTATGATTTGCCATTTTACACGATCACTTAACCTTCATCTTGCCATAGCGATTCACAATCAAGAGCTAATTCTCTCTGTACAAATAAACCACGGTCATGAACACAAAATTCCTAATCTTGTCGCCTAAATCTGTATGTAATGTTCTACACCTCAAACTGGACTTTTACATAACTGAACACGTGTGCTGTTTCCCGCCACGCACGGACATCAAGCGGCGTAAAGTCATGCATGCATGTGCATTTCGTACTTGGAATTATGTCAGCTAACGCGGGGACAAAAAGTATGGCAGCCTAGTTGTACCATCATGTTTCTACGTTCTATTGTTTTTGCTGGTGCTTAACTTTTGCACAGGTGTATAGTTACTAAACCAGCAAGGCATATAATAAATCAGAAATCAAATCTACTAGATCTCATCTTAGTAAACAACAGGAACATTGTCCATGAAATAACCCACCTACTGCCTCTAGGCAAAAGCGATCATGACATTCTCCAAATTTCACTGCACCCAAACATTTAAAGCCATGCCAAACAGACAACTAAATCCAAACTACTATTGAATAAAGGAAGGTATTCAGAAATGCGAACAGAGTTAGGAATGATGGACTCGCTACAAATGAGGCATGGAACCTACTACACAGAAAATTAACCACTATGAAAGAGCAATATATTCCTACCTCTAAGCAACAGGGTAGAAAGAAACATCTCTGGATTGACCACATCACATCACAGTCGCTTACACTAAAGAACAGAGCCTAAAAAAAGTATTAAAAACTAAGAAAACTACAGATTATGAGCTTTACAAGACTGCCAGAAACACAGCTACGTCATCCATCCGGAGAGCCAAAACAGTCCTTCGAACAAAAAGTGATGTCTGAAAGTAAATATAACTCTAAAGCATTTTGGAACTATGTAAAAAGCAAAACAACTCTACATGAATCGATTAGTGATCTCCGTAACCCAGATACTGGCACCATTAGCACAGATGACAAAGAAAAAGCAAATATCCTCAACAACTTCTTCTCAAGTATCTTTACTTCTGAGGACTTGCATAATATACAAAGTATCAGCAATAAGGCCACCAGCACTATATTAGACAGTATATTAATAACACCTATAGCTATTGAGAAAAACTGAAAGCCCTCAATCCAAATAAAAGCAATGGCCCAGACGAAATTCCAGTGAGAATACTAATGTAGTTCGGACCGACTGATCGGATACTGGCCGTACCAGCTGAGCTGGGTACGCACCGCCCGTCCTGGATTCGTTTCCTGACCATGCCCCTCTGGGTAGAGCCATACGCGTATATAGGCCTATGGGAGAGATAGCGTGTTGAAAAACAACTAAGTTCGTTAAAACGCATGATGCGCATGCGCACTAGGACGCTGTTTATATGGAGCGTGTAGTTACGACCTAGATAGGATGGCATTTTTAGTGTACCGAAATGGTACCCTGTAATCCTTATTGATTGCCTGTTCCCGTTAAATCTGGCATCAATCAACACCAGAATTCAACGGGCTTTTCAAATCCGTAAACCATTTCAAAATCGGTTGAGAAATGGCTGAGTTATCCAGGGAAATCTCTTCATGATTATCTTAAAAATATTGCCGTGACGTCATAACCATGTGGACTCAAAGCTTCCAGAATGTTCTAGAACATTTGACTGCGCTATTATTATTGGATGAAGCCTGCGCATGTGACGTCACGAGGAGTATAAAAGGAGAAGCGATCCAGTGATCGAGAGCATCCTCGGCCAGGGGCCGAACAGGTTGGATCTGTACCAGCTACTACAAGCGCGACAGACAATACGCGTCTTCCTTCGCTATGTGTCGGGTTTTTATCCCGTAGCGTGCAGTTCTCCAACCCACCGCACTAAAACAATTTTGTAACTCCCCATTTGCGGGAGTAATTTGGAACTTATGATAATTGTTCACGAATAGTAACAGCTACATTCGGAACACAAATTTATGGTGAGGCCTATACGGCGTGAATATGTGAGTCTAAAGATGTAGAGACGGGATGTTCTTTGATGGATGACTCGCTGGATCTGCCGGCCATGCCTAAAAGTGGTATTTCAATCGCTGCCGCACACATATCGTGTCGGTTCTTTCAACTTTCGACTGCAGCAAGTAAACTCTGTCCGGTGCGTTTCAGAGCTGGCTGACGTACCCAGCACCGTGAAGCTTTGTTTTGTATCCTCGTTTGCCTCTGACAATCCCCGCTAGTGACGGGTTGTTTACACCTTCCATCCGTGCCATCGGTGTACGGGAACTTTCTTCACCACGTACTATTGTATCTTTTACTGACTGCTCGTTAGACATTCTATTAGGCCTACAGCATTTAGCGATGTACTCCTCCCGCATGAGTGTTCTTGCGGAAGTCTTATTTGTGGAAAACAGCCTGCGGGAACCAAACTGCGGGAACTCTCCAGCTTCCGGAAAGCGCATCATTTCACGTCGACTACAGATCGACGTATCAATTTCAGTAACACGGTAGCCTAACTTAGGAATGACTACCAAGTATTCAAGAAACTATACTTCACAGTTTAATTATTTCTCTATATAGGTTTTGTTAATTGTATTGTATCCGCAATAATGGTCCCGATGACTAAAAGGAACCGTAACGGTCTTAGGACCGCTAGTTATAATTTCTGTATTTGTTTATAATTATTCTCATTTTCCTCAATGTGTTGCTAACTGCACTATAGTAGGTTCGTTAACCTGTACTGTTATATATATCTTGATCATTTCACACCATATTGATTGTTCTGGTTAGATTATGTATATATATGGCCAGTAGCCATCCGTTCATATGTTTTGTTTTTTCATAGAAAATATGGGACTGCAGTGCACGTAGGAAACACTATACAGCAACACTTATAGATGCAACACTTTCTCCCGCCACCAACAATTTTTCACTGAGCTTGCTGTCCGTGCTATAACTCTGTTTAGCCCGGCATGCTACCGACTAAACCTTTTCTATTCAGCTCAATAGGATAGGTTCAAAATGATTAGAGACACTTTCTTCATTACATACTGTGTAAAATACTCTTCTCTTCCGGTAGTGCGATAATCTAGCCCCGCACTCCAGTAAGACTCATAAGTAAGATTTTGTCCCTCTTCGTGTTCCACTCAGCCTTGTGCCTTCTTAATTGTTTCGATGTTCCCATCCACACCATGGGCTGATACGACTCTGGGAAACTATTGGGGTTTCCGAGCGGTGATGGCTAGGGTGTAGTGTCACATACACATTCCCGTGTATCTTCGGATACTTAGTAGTTAGCAGTTTAAGCCAATGTAGGAAAGCACTGCGAAAACATATGTATTAATTATTATCTTATTTACTGACAATCCTCCCGCACCGCAGTGCAAAACTGCAAACTTGTATATCAACCTAATGACAGGTAAAATGGTTAGTTCCATAGGACCCAGTGACGGGCGAGATGCGCATTCCCACCGAATTCTGTTAAAATGTCTGGGCATGATATTTAGATCTGCCACGCCCTTGCGGGAAGGACATTTACGGTGGGGAATTCGTCTCTCTTACCCCCACCATAACGATAGGAGAAATGGTCTAATATTGCTTTTGTGAAATGTAACCCATGTCTGGTAATGTTTTATGTGGTTGCGGGGTGGGATGTCCGGATTCTTATCCAGTTCGGAAATCCTGCTACATAACATGTATGAGCGCTGTCTCTAGTATTGATGTCTTGGGGCATCTGTTCTCCGTGACAGCCGTGTCTAATAGCTAGGTAGATATCAGCCAGTTGCGGCATAAACTAATTCTCGTTCTAAAAACAAGTAAAAGGAATTAAGCAAAGCAGAAGGCCTGCCGAAATAAAGCGGCAACTACTACAGCAAACCAACAACGACATAAGATTGTGACAAGGGAATCCATCGGGAATCCTCCGTCCCGTCTTCACGTAAAGCAGTGCGCATCCCTATAGTCACAATCTCACTAGGTATGGTATTTTCTTTCTAAAGCATTTTTGATTGAAATATTAGGGTAGGCCCATTTTTACCTACCGTTCTTCTTCCGCTTTAAGCAGTGGTGACACCTTCCCAAGACGGAGGCCCATGCGAGGCACTTGCCTCTCGCAAGGATTCAGCGACGACGGTCCATGCCAGGATAATACTCTTCACCTAAAACTTGCACTAGGAGTACTGCCCGCGTGAGGCACATCACTTTTCGTCTGAGATAACCTTCTTCCTTTCAGCTTAGAGGTATAATAACTTGTATTAAGTTAACTAGTTACGTCTTGTGTACGGGAGTCTCCCTTGCGGGGATACCTCTGTGGACCTACGAGTCTGTGTGGTACCTCCAGGAGCCCCATGTTTAAAAGTTCATCTACCTGTCTCTATGTCTCGTATTTTCATATGCTCTGATTGTAGTTTTATCTAGCATATTTTTAATTGTTTAGGTAAACTCATTGTATAGACTTATATTTTAGGTCACCAAATCAAATCTTGTAAGTCCATAGATCACGAAATTGCTATGGACAGGCATACTGGTGACACAAACTCGTGGGATGAGACCATTGTGTTAAACGTTCGCGACGATAGTCGCACGGCCCCACCGGCAAGATTGATTTCCACCGGCCTTAGGAGCCGTTTTTTGTTTCCCACAGGACAGTCTCGTACAAGGTCCGTCACCCCGAGACCGGATGCTAACCAGCGTCATCACTCATCGTGCACTTGCACATGATACACCGGAATGGCCCGACACTACTCGGCAAGCTACACTAATCGCAGTCACCAAGGAAATTAGTGTACCTTTATGCATCATCTTTAACAAATCTCTTGAAGAAGGTGTATTACCAAACATCTGAAAATTGGCAAATGTGTGCTGATATATACAAGAAAGGATAAAAAACTGATCCTAATAACTACAGACCAATTAACCTTACCTCCACCCTGTGCAAGGTCCTTGAGTCATTTGTTAGGGACAGTATCGTAAACTATTTGGAAGAAACCAACCTATTCTCTACATGCCAGCACTGTTTCAGACATAACAGATCATGCAAAACTCAACTGCTAGAGTATCTCGAATATGTAACGACTACACTAGATGCGAAAGAATCTGTTGATGATGTATATCTGGATTTCTCCAAGGCTTACGATACAGTAACTCATAAAAAAACTCCAATCAAAATTGCAAAGCTACGGTATAGGAAATAAAGTAACCAAGTGGATAGAAAACTATTTAACCAATAGAAAACAAAGAGTAAGAATTAATGATACAACATCAGATTGGGCAGATGTAACCTGTGGCGTACCACAAGTAAGTGTTCTGGGTCCTGCCCTTTTTCTAATTTGCATAAATAATCTACAAGAATCACTATAACCTGCCACTGCAAAATATTTGCTGATGACACGAAAATATATGGAGACCCATCCACCAATGACATCTACGATAACATAGACGAGATATACTAATAGTCCCGGACATGGCAACTAGGCTTCAATACAAGTAAAATGCATGTCTTACATTTTGGCATTAATAGTTCCCGAATCCAATACTCTATGACAACTGGTACCACCCACATACAGCCAATATCTACATTACAGCCAGAAAAAGATTTGGGAGTGCATATCGACACAGACCTTTCTGTTGATACACACATAAATAACGCCGTATCTAAAGCGAATAGTAGAGTAGGAAATTCAAAATAAATTTTTCCTGTCTACACATCTTTGGTAAGACCTATACTTGAACACTGTAACTCGGCATGGTCACCAAGATTTAACCGACAATCACAGCTATTAGAAAGAGTACAGCATCGGGCAACACAGTTATTACCACAAATTAGAGACTACAGCTACACAGAGACTCAGAACCCTAAATCCAATGTCATTGAAATACAGATTTCGAGGAGACTTAATCGAAACATACAAAATCCTTAATGATACGTACAACATTGACAAAAGCAGCTTCTTCGAACTCTCCACTAATACACACACCAGAGGACATAAGTTCAAGCTCAACATGAAACGCAGCACTAAGAATATTCACAAATCCTTTTTCTCTAACAGAGTGGTACCCTATTGGAATTCACTGCCAGCAACCGTTATAGAGGCACCAACGGTTGTATCCTTCAAAAGTAAACTAGAAAAGCATTTCAAAGAAATGCTTCATGATTTTGACTAAACATGATTTGCATAAAGAGACACTAGCGTAGAGAAGGAGGCCTGGATAGCGATAAATACATTGAACAGGCCATATGTTTATCAGACCATCACAAAGTCTTACTGCAATTCTACCAATACAGTGGACTGATCTTGGAGTAGCCTCTGCATAGACAAGAACATGCTCGTTAGCGATTCAAATTACCGGTAGATAATCTCTGCTTCCACGTCCGCACTTTGTGGTTGCACGAAGAGACACTTGTGTAGAGGAGGAGACTTGGATAGCGATGAACACAGAAAATGAAAACAACAGCAATTAGACCAACCACGGCCTCCACAAGTGAACATGCAAAAAAATGCTAGGCGCAGCAGGGTGTGACCGTGTAGGCGGCACACCGCAGCTAAGGTGGGGAACACCCATCTGCATCATAGCATTTCCCAAAACAGAGCTAAAGTTTTAAATCTAATATCACTGATATACTGACGGTTTCGAGCAGACTTAATTAAACGACAATGGTCAAATCATTCAAGAACAAACTAGATAGATCTATTCCAAAGAACAATCTTTTGAATTGAACTGAGCTAGGCATACTATAATAAAAAACCCACTGAGGCAATAACAAGCCAATGGCTTATGCCTCGTAAAATGATGATGATGATGATGATGATGATGATGATGATGATGATGATGATGATGAAGTCATATCTTCCATCTCATATCTTAAAATCTCTGTATAACGCATTAATACTTCCACACATAACCTACTGCAAGCTATCTACAGCAATACATATCAAACTAAACCAAAAAAAGCTAAAATCACTACAAAAGCAATCTATCAAACTATTTTTGCAAACAGCAGGGGGACAAGATAACTTCGAATGAAACAAAATCCTAAAACTCGAAGACATTGGAAGGGTTCAATATATGGAATTCTAAAGGACTACCACAATGGCAGCCTACCCTCATCTCTATCCAATCTTTTTGCAACAAATGCAGACATCATATGCACAACACAAGAACAAGTTCCAATCTACACGTCACACACCACCGAATAGAGGCAGCTACATGAACACCATCTTACCAAGCAATACAATTATGGAATAATACAGATACGGACATACGCACACAAATTCTCACGTTAAAATCATCTAAAAATTAATCAAAACATAATTATTGACAACTACTAGAAACTACACCACTAACCACCACCACTATGGTCGTTACATAGCACAGCTCTGGAACGACTTGGCATGCTTCCAAAGCGAGCTGAGGTGTCCTGTTGGGCATTCTGAGCATAGTGATGGAAGACATTTCCTCCCAAAGTAGTGGTGCCTTCCAAACCGATTGTGCTCGGAGTGTTCAGCTAATTAACATGTTAACTTACTGTCTCGATCTGGAAGCGTGCCAACTTCTTTTAGCATTATTAATTCTATTATGAGTTGTGCTGTAGGCTAACTATAACGAGGCACCTGTTCACCAGAACAGAACATCAAATCTAAAACTGTATTGGAATAATAATAATAATAATAATAATAATAATAATAATAATAATAATAATAATAATAATAATAATAATAATAATAGTAATAACAACAACATGGTAATATATAGTAGATGAGCCCCCCCCCCCCCAATCCCTCTCCCACCCTCCATCCTTTTATGTTCATGACTGTAATTGTCCTGTTTTACTGTTGTATCCTACATGTATATACCTACTGTTCATATAATATCACGTAATATATGTCTGTTTATGTTACATCATATTATATATGTCATACTATATTTTGCAATTAATGTTTATATGTTAGGAGTCCACCACTTAATAAACTTTCCTTTGGTGGATTGCCTGCTGTAATTTCTGATAATCACGACTAAATATGAAAATAAATAATGTTGATTCTTGAATCTTGAGCCTTCTTTCTCTGAACTGGTAGAGGGCATAACAGAGTCTATGAGTATGAAATTCAGGTTAATGGGCAATGTCTGTAGGCAGTTCTGCTTGACTTGTATCAAAGAGAAAGCTGCACATCATACTATCATCCCCTTGAAAGGTTGTCAGTAATTCTGAGTCACTACATACAGTACCCTGTAGTTCGGCCGGTATCTGCTTCAGAGTAGGTTTCCTGACTGACTGGCTTACAGAGCAGCTTAGCACAGTGTTCAAAGGACTCATCTTCATCTAGACATAACAGGCATCTTTGATCAGATACTGAGCCATGATTCCATCTTCTGCGTGTCTGTAACTGAAATGTGCCTCTCACTAGCAAATTCTTCACCGCCGCTCAGTAAACATCTCTTGGACTATTACTGAGTGATGTTATTACTGGGTGTGGACTGCTGAATGTAACTTTTTCTGATGATATTCTCATTGATGGGTATAGTTCACTTTTAGATTTGAGGTGTTTTAGCCAACATCTGTCAATGGCAGAGTTTATTATAATTAACTAATTGAAATGACAGAAAAAATAATTGACTCAAATGAAAAGAAAAAGAACATAATAGGCATATTTGGACCTGTCAAAAGCTTTCGACACTATCAATCATAAGATCTTATTAGAAAAACTTTCCTATTACGGAATCTGAGGAAGTGCACTCATCTGGTTTCAAAGCTATTTAAGTGACAGAACGCAATGCGTGCAATTCAATGCAACTTGCCCTGAAAACAGAAGACCAAGTTGTGGTGTGCATCAAGGGTCCATCTTGGTCCTCTGCTATTCCTCTTGTATATGAACGACCTGCCTAATATATGCAAACACATGTCACTAACACTATTTGCTGATGACACCAATGCATTTTGCTCTGACGAAGTCATAGTTACATTATACAAAAAGGTAAATAAGGAAATGGAAGAAATTACTAACTGGTTTTCATTAAATAAGCTATCCTTAAATGTGGCTAAAACAAACTATATGTTATTTTCAAAATCTAGAGAATTAGTAAATAAAGAGGTTCCAAAAATGTATATTAGCAATAAAGAAATTGAAGAGGCCTCTTATCCAAAGTTCCTAGGAGTATAAATAGATAAAAACTTGACCTGGGCCAAACTCATCGAAACAATTACTGCAAAAGTAGCAAGAGGAATAGGTGTTATCCAGAGACCAAACCCATATATGACACATGGCACTGTTAAAACACTGTATGCAGCACCTTAATCCTCCCGCACCTCACTTACTGAATTGCTATTTTGACTAATACATACAGAAACAAATTATCGAAAATTCAAACTCTCTAGCAAAAGAGCATCAAACTATTTTTAGGATGCTAACTAATTCATACAGTGCAGCTCACAAGTGGCCTGTTTGTTTCCAAAACAAGGTAAAACATGCTGTTTTCTATTTCGTGTACAATTGGATCCTAAGATATTGCTGTCTAAGACAGAGATGTCTCTCGGTCCAAATATGTTTAAAGTACTCGGCAGAAAATTTGTTCTACTAATTATATAACATGCTTCTTTTCTTGTTTTGGAGAACTATTACCCTACTAAAACTACTACTACTACTACTACTACTACTACTACTACTACTACTACTACTACTAGTCTTCTTCTACTACTACTACTACTACTACTACTACTACTACTACTACTACTACTACTACTACTACTACTACTACTACTACTACTACTACTACTACTACTACTACTACTACTACTACTACTACTACTACTACTACTACTACTACTACTACTACTACTACTACTACTACTACTACTACTACTACTACTACTACTACTACTACTACTACTACTACTACTACTACTACTACTACTACTACTACTACTACTACTACTATTACTACTACTACTACTACTATTACTACTACTACTACTACTACTACTACTACTACTGCTACCACTGCCACTACTACTACTACTACTACTACTACTACTACTACTACTACTACTACCACTACTACTACTACTACTACTACTACTACTACTACTACTACTACTACTACTACTATTACTACTACTACTACTACTACTACTACTACTACTACTACTACTACTACTACTACTACTACTACTACTACTACTACTACTCCTGGGGGTGGGTGGGTTCGGGGTTGTCTTCACTTGGTTTACGAATTGACATATTTTCTTTTTGAAAATTAAAACTGTTTATGTGGATTCGAGGTTCAAAGGGTTAATAAGGAAGTACTAAATGTAATGTCTGAATTTATGAATTGTTTATGTAAGTTCTGTCTTGTCCTGTATATATGTGTGTAAGGTGTCCACCATAATAATAGGCAATGCCTTATGGGGACAACCTGTTATGATTCATGAATATTGTTTATCTGGAATTATTGAGTAAATAATCTCGAATCTTGAAACTATAGTCTTCCAGGTCTTCTTTGAGAGTGGAGTATCTATGATAGTATGTGCAGATGGAAGTTCACATTTGGCTAACAGTCTTCTAGCCATGCAGATCCAACTTTCATCATCAGACCCTTTAAGTACTAGTTGTGTACATATACAGCTATATTCTTGTTGCGGCACAGATTACCAAAAAAGTTCAGTATTTTGGCATCTATGGTCGCTTCAATAGGACGTATACCAAGTAGTGAATAACAGACAACTGATGCAACTGTAGTTGGAAGAGTGAGTAGTTTGTTGAGAATACCTCTAAATTCCCTTTCCAGGAACTCTGCTTCTTTCCTGCCTGGTAGTACAACTTCTAGACCATATGTCAGCACATGAATAATGTAAGCTATTAACGTGCTTGTCAAAACATGAGGTGGAAGCCATCCTTTGCCATGCACGCCAGCTCCTAATAAATGATATAGGGATCTATGAACCTCCTTGAGATTATTCTCACATGTAGCTCTGCTACTTCTTATCTGAGCATCTCTCTGTCTCCTTAGATGAGTAGCTGCGTTAACAATTTTAATCTGTTGCCTTTCCATTTCCCATGGACTTTCCTGCTTGATGTTCTGAGCATTCTTGTCATTTGTGATGATTACACTCTTAGCAGCTTGGTATTTGTATCTTCTAGCATCTGCATATGCAATTCTTAAATTTAATTGGGTCTGTAAGTCGATTCTGTTCTTAGTGATTATGGTAACATCATCAGCTACACATGGGCTAGCAATCTCTGTTACACCAACCATGATTCCTTTGTTATTACCATCAGGCTGTAGAAGTATTGGATAATAATTGATAATGTAGGTTCCGCCTGTTCAAGGGGTTCCACCTCTTCAAGGGGTATGTCGAGCAGTGGACCAAGTGCTGTAGTCTATCGATCTTGATTAGTTATGGCAACACATCCAAATGACATTATTTTCGCAGCACGTTCGTCAAGTAGCAGGTTTAGACGTTTTTTACTTTGATTAATTCTGTAAATTTATTTGTAGGATTTACAGCGTCTTCTGAACTGCTTAGAAGATCCTATGATAGTTTGTTCCAATCCCTTATTGTACTGGGAATAAAGCTGAATTTAAGGACGTCATTTTTTGCATAAATTTGGTTGAAGTGGCTGTTGTGTATGTTTTTGGTTTTCCGAATTGGAGTCTGTAGACTGTCTAATGATATCTGTGCTTGTTGCTGTAGACATTTGTAGAACAAAATCAGACAGTTTTGTTTCCTTCTGTCTGACAACAGTGGGAGTTTTAGGTTTCCATTATATTCCTCATACTGTCTGGTTCGTATCAATATCCATATAGACAATGGACCATGAGTCTTCAGTAGTCCTGGGGCCCGTTTTCGTGGCTGAATTGGTTCATAAGCCATTGGCTTGTTATTGCCACAGTGTTTCTGCTATAGTATGGCTTGATCAGTCCCATTCAAAGGTTTTTTCTTTGAAGTAGATATCTGGTTTGTTCTTGAATGATATGCCTCTTTATATTGCGTAATGAAGTCTGGAACGTGTTAATATTTCAGTGACACTAGATGTAAAACTTTAGCTTTGTTTTGTGGAAATAAAATTCCCACCGTTGTCAGAAAGAAGGAAACAAAACCACCTTATTTTGGTCTACAAATGTACAGATGGGTGTTCCCCGTGTTAGCTGCGATGTTCTACCTACACTCATGGTTACACCCTGCTGCACCTAACATTTGGCTTCAATTTGAACTGTGAAAGCTATAGTAGATCTTATTACTGTTGTTGTCTTTTTCTGTGTTTATCACTATCTGAGTCTCCTCTACGCTAGTGTCTCTTCATGCAATCACAAAGTGTGGACATGGAAGACAGAGACCTATCTACCGGTAACTGAAATCGTGACCGAGTATGGTCTTGCCTATAGACAGGTTACTCCAAGACCAGTCCACTATGTAGATAGAAATACAGTAAGACTTTGTGATGGTCTGGTATACGTGTGTCCTGTTCAGCCAAATTCAAATGTTATTTCTTTAAAGTAGATATCTAGTTTGCTCTTGAATAATTCAACTGTTGTCGTTTCGGCTATTGAAGCTGGCAGTGAAATCCATTGTGGTATCACTCTATTAGTGAAAAAGTGCTTGCGAATATCTGTGTTGCTACGTTTTATGTTGAGCTTGAACTTATGGCCTCTGGTCTGTATAATACTGGATGGTTAAAAAAGTAGTCTTTATCAATATTGTATTTTGAACTGTGGTTGAATGAGCAAAAATGTTTCAATTAAATCTCCTCAAAACGGTCTATATGTCAATGACATTAGATTTAAGGCTTCAAATCTTGTCATGTAGCTATAGTCTCTGATTTGTGGGACAAGTTTTGTTTCTTGGCATTAGGCTCTTTCTAATAGCTGTGATTGCCATTTCAATTGAGGCGACCATGCTGAGTTCTAGTAGTCATGAATAGGTCGTGAATAAACGTATACAAGAGCGTGAAAGTAGATGGGTCAATTTTGGTAAAGATTCTCTTGATTAGTCCTATTGTGCTGTTAACCTTGGAGATGATTTTTCCGCGAGGTTTCTGTCAATATGCATTCCCGTGTCTTTTTCAACATCTGATGTTGATATAGGATGCATATCAGACGTATCTGTCATATAGTATTTAGTTTGAGGGTTATCCCTACCGAAATGTAGGGCATGCATTTTCTCGGTTGATGGATAGTTGCCATGTCTGCCACCATTTACATACTTTGTCTATGTTGCCATATATCTTTGTGTCATCTGCAAATATTTTGCAGTGGCCGGTCAGACTGTCTGGTAAGTCATTTATGTATATCAGATATAAGCATAGGTCCCAGGAGACGTCACCTCTATCCAGTCTGACGTCCCATCATTGATTCTTGCTCTCTGCATTCTGTTACATAGGTAGTTTCCTATCCATCTAAATTGTCGCCAATACCATAGTTTCTCACCTTTGTTTGGCGTCGTTGATGTGGTACAGAGAAATCTATATATACGTTATCGACAGGTTCATTTGAATTAAGTTTGACTGTTATATCTTCGAGGTACTCTAGCAATTGAGTTTTACAGGATCTGTTATGTCTGAAAGCATGCTGGCGCTTGGTAAATAGATTGGCTGTTTCCAGAAAATTTACAATGCTGTCCCTTATATATTACTCTAGGACATTACACAAGGTAGAGTTAAGAGGTATTGGTCTGTGGTTGCTTGGGTAGTTTTTGAAACGTTTTTTGTGCAAACAGCATACATTTGGCATTTTCAGATATTGGGTAGCACACCTTCTTCTAAGGACTTGTTAAAAATTATTCGTAGCGATGCACTAATTTCTTTAGCAGCTTCCTTTAATATTCTCACTGGTGTTTCATATGGGCCACTGCTTTTATTAGGGTTGAGTGCTTTCAATTTATTTTCGATAGGGATGGGTGCATTAATTATGTCCTTTAATACAATACCATTACTTGTCTGGCCAATGGTTGGTGTAGAATGAACATTTTCTGAAGTGAACATACTTGAGAAAAAGTTGTTAAGAATATTAGATTTTCTTTATAATCTGTAGTCATAGTTCGATTAGCCGAGTTGCGTAGCTTGCTAATTGACTCCCATAGGAACGTTTTACCCTTGACATAGTTTAAAAAACTGTAGGATTTCCCTTGCAATCGCTTGCCACGTACTTACGTTCAAATGTCTGTTTTGTATTTCTGATGCTCGCTGTCACTTTGATTCTAGCAATTTTGCAAAAGCCGTGGGTTTCTTTGTTTCATTATATCTGTTGCATGCCCAATTTTTACATGTGGGTGATTGTTTTGCAGTGAGGTCAAGCCAGGGGTGTTTCTTCTTGCCATCCTGTTCTGTTGTAGGAATGTAATGCTCTTCGTTGTGATCAATTTTGTGTGCTGGAAGTTCAAAGCTTCTGATGCATTAAGTTCGTTCAGGTGATTCCAGTTAGTCATTCCTTAAGTCTTTTCGCATTTCGATATAGCATCTTTTGTTCAACAGAAACTTTGGCTTAGCTGCTTGTTTACTTGCGCTTAAGATGTCTGGATGTAGTGAACATCATGGTCACTCTTACCTAGAGGAGGTAGGTGGGTTATTTCGTGTACAATGTTTTGGTTGTTTGTTAAAACTAGATCCAAACGATCTGAAGTCTAGTAGTAGTGTCGGGATTAAAATGATACCACCCCCCCCCCCCCCCCTCAACTGGCCGTCGTTCGGCGATCCGTGGCCCCCACCACCCTCTCAATCCCTGGAGCATAGGTTGGTGAGACATGTGGTTGGTGTATGCCTCTAGATGGAGGCCCAGGGTTGTTGAGACAGGTGGTTGGTATGCCTCTAGATGGAGGCTCCAGGGATTGAGAGGGCAGTGGGGACCACGGATCGCCGAATGGCTGCCAGTTGAGGGAGGTTGTATCATTTTAATTCCGACACTACTACTAGGCAAATGATACCACCGCCCTCTTAATCCCTGGGGCATAGGTTGCGGGGGCCACCACGGATCACCGAACGGCTGCCAGGGAGGTAGTATCATTACGACACTACTACTACCAGGGACTGAACGCCCATTTAGAGACAAGCCACCACAGTGATATACACCACTGATCGCCATCAACCACAGGGCCGGCCTCTCTCTCTCTATTCTGTGTAGGCTCAGACAAACATGTAGTCTCTGCCAGAGTCGCATCGGCATGATGGGACCACCCATAGGGGCTTCCATCTACCTTGACAGGGAGGAGGCTAAAGAGATTAGCATGTGAACCAAGGCAGACTCTGGCATGTTCACATGTTATGCAGAGAATCTGGTGCTGAGCAGGGGTCTCCAGCAGACAACCACGGCCTACCCTCTCCACCCCATAGAAGTGGCAGACAGACTTGATCTCTTCACGGGGGTGAAAGCGGTCGTAAATGTTACTCAGCAAGGGGTCGACACAAGGATTGTACTGGGAGTCATCCCGGAAATGGGCCCACTTGGCATCCAATATCATGGCAGTCCCAGCGCCCTGTGCCACTGCTGTAGACGCCAGCATGAGCAGTATGATGAGAATCATGGATATATATGAAGAGTTAAACTGAACAGAGTGAACCCCTCGAGAAATATCTGTGCCAGTCCGAGCCCTGTTCCATCCGGATCGATAGTGATCTTCATCCCCTCAGGGGCGGGGGCTAGCTGCTTCACTCTGCCACCGGCTAAGAAACGTAGCTCTAGGACTATATGAGTCATTTGCGGGCTAGTGAGTCCGACTCGCTGAAGCAGTTTAACAGCACTCTTGACTTTGGAGACATGTGACACACCATATACCCATAGGGTGCCCTCCTGGAGGTTAACAGCTTCTTCTGGTCCATCGAATGGACGACGCAGCAGGAGCTTTCCACCTGTAACCCTGATCCGGTGACCCACCCTCGTCAGGGAGACACCTTCACCTATGTAGGTGAGGAAGGATGATCCCCGATTGTAGAGCTTTCGGACTGTCCCATCCTTTTTCACAACAGTGGAGAGGGGAGTAACCTCTATGTCAATGACTGTGGGGCAACCATGTTTGCCAGTCCCCCCCCCCCCCAGTCCAGCGCGGTACCACACTTCATTCTTCTCAAATATGAACTGAAGGTTTTTTGTCAGGGTCAATAGCAGGCCATCATGGGCCATCGGCGGGGCACCGCTCGAATAGGGTTTGACCAGATGAAAGCTGAGGTCATTATTTAGGGTGTTGATGTCTGCAACCTCTGTATCCGAGAGCTCAATCAACGGCTCGAGGATGTACTTCTTCTTCAGGAAATCGTACCGAAACACGATCTTGTGGCCATCCATGTTGTGACCCAGGTGCTCCGTCGACACATCCTTGAGGTCTGTGAGCAGCTCCACCCCATCACCACCAATGGGGTGGATGGAGAATGCCTTTGAGTTTGCGTCGTACTGTAGGGCGAATGACTTGCAATCGCTCTCTTCTACCTTGGCAGCATCAACTGTGTACACATCTGCCAGGACCAGTCGAGTGAGCAAATATGGGTTCCATAGCACACTATAGGAGGGGTTTAAACAGGACATATAACCATTCCGATTGTCCGACTGCTGCTCTCCAGTGGTGAGAACGTAATCTCACCCTCTCTAGAGGGGAGATGCGTGGTACAGAACCGTGTAGAATGGGTCCTCTTCGAGGTGCCTCAGTAGGGCACAACATACATACACGCCGATGTGCTACATCAACCTCGAGGCAGTGCACACAGCAGCTCACTAGTAGAAGTCGGCCGGGACGTGATAGAGTATCTCCCAGGTGCCAACAGCAACCTATGGAAAGCTATCAGTCCTAGCCTGTTCACACATGTAAATCACCTGTTTGACAGCCCCTCCATTAACATATATGCCAGCATGGATGGGGTATCGGAAGCCCATTTAGAGTTTATCCTCTTATTACTCATTGACCTGAATGATATCACACCAGGAATAGCTGACCTTTGCCGAGATGATGAAGAGCCTGCTACAGGGTTGCCCCTTCATGACCCCTGCACAGATGTTCGCACAGCAACAGATCTGTCAACAAGAAGGAGAGCGACTACAGCGGGAGAGCTGGTATCAACAGAACGCAAGCATTGCAAGGAGGCGAAGGAACAGTGAAGGTTCCCGATACTGGCAGGCCCTCCTGGAGGAGAGTAAGAGGGACGATGTCTTCAATTACGATGATGAGCCAGATGTAGTGGAGCCCGTGGATGATGCAGTGGAGACCGTGGATGAGGATGAGCCAGAAAGTAAGTGGGACGATGTCTTCACATATGATGATGAGCCAGATGTAGCGGGGACTGTGGACGATGCAGCGAGTACCGCGGATGAGGATGAGCCAGAGAGTAAGCGGGACGATGTCTTCACATATGACGATGAGTCAGATGTCTTCACATACGACGATGAACCAGGTGTCTTCACAGATGAGGATGAGCTTGATGCCACACAGTGGGAAGAGGAGATGGCGCAGAAGTGTAAGACCAAGAAAGCCATCCCGCAGCGGACCTACTATCTTGGTCATAAGGTGAAGTTCCAGATATCACGTCTCAGAAAGCTACTGGCATCCGACATAGTGCTGGATGACCTCTGTCTAAGAAACGTCTGTCTCAACACCAGCAAGCTGGCATGGTTCGCCAGGCTCTCCAAAATGCACCCTTCTATGACTCATGAGCAGATTCTGCAGGTGATGCCATTTAAGCCTCCAGATATACTATGGCAAAATCAGAGTGGCGGAAGCAACCAGAACTATACCCCTCCCTGACGGCAGCATCCACGGCTGGCAACTTCAGCAGATAGATACCATCAGACAGAATCTCGTCCATGAGACACAAAAGTACAGCAGAATGCGCAGGTGATATAAGACAGCCTACAACGTCCTCGCGCATACAGCCACTGCTGCGGGTGTGATTGGAGCCAATGCTGGGGTGGCAGCTGTGGCCACTCTCGCTACAGGGGTGGGTGCTATCGTCGCCATCCCGCTGGGTGGAGTGACACTAGCCGCCACTGTCTTGGCCACGGGCTTGGGGGTGGGGCAGCGGTAGATCACAAGGAGGCTGGAGAAGCATGCTAAGTACGTGGCACTGGCACAGAGTATGCTACGGACTATCGATGAGTCTGTCAGCAAAGCTCTCGAGGATGGCCAGGTCACCGATGAAGAGTACCACCATGTATTGATGGTCCAAGCCCTGTACCGCATGGAGAAACCTAAAATGCGACAGCAATACCTCAAAGGCTCCAGCGGGCGGGTTGATATGGAGGAGTTAAAAAACGAGATGTTACGGCGAGGTCGTCTCGCTGGTCTCTGGAGTTGAGATGACTACAAATAGTGTGCTGCCTGTACGGTAGCTTTAAGAACACCAGTATATATGGCCTTCCCACTGAACCTCACGACAGTTATCCGGAGCCAACCACCCCTCCTGGGTACACCTTTGACTGGCCTGAGAGGTCTACTGGATGATATACCAGAGCTAACACCATTCTCCATCACAGTGGATGGACGGTCCCGAACCAGCTTCTCCGTCAACCCACGACCGAAGTTCCAGATGCTCTAAATGGGCGTTCAGACCCTATTATGTGTGACGATCAGTACCTGTGGGTGGTGTATATCCCCTGTCCGGACGTTCAGGACTATTATGTGTGGTTCTGGTGATCAGTACCTGTGGGTGGTGTATATCCCTGTGGATGCCTGTCTCTAAATGGGTGTTCAGACCCTATTATGTGTGGCGATCAGTACCTGTGGGTGGTGTATATCCCTGTGGTTGCCTGTCTGGGCATGTGGTGGGCCCCGCACCTGGCCCCCGCAACCTATGCCCCAGGGATTTAGAGGGCGGTGGTATCATTTGCCTAGTGGTAGTGTCGGGATTAAAATGATATAACCTCCCTCAACTGGCAGCCGTTCGGCGATCCGTGGCCCCCACCACCCTCTCACACCCTGGGTCCTCCATCTAGAGGCATACCAACCACCTGTCTCAACAACCCTGGGCCTCCATTTAGAGGCATACACCAACCACATGTCTCACCAACCTATGCCACAGGGATTGAGAGGGCGGTGGGGGCCACGGATCGCCGAACGGCGGCCAGTTGAGGGAGGTGGTATCATTTTAATCCCGACACTACTACTAGTCTGGTTTATTCTATGACATTAGTAACCAGTTGCTGTAGGAAAATATCCCTGTTTGTATTGAGAAATGCACCTTCTACATATGCCGCAAGTCCCACGCTCCAGTTAATAGATAGGGAATTGAAATACCCAACTATAAGAATATGATCTTCACTTTTTGTTTCAACATGGTTTAGTAGATTTAACAAGTTATTATTCTTTAGGCCATCTGAATTTAGGCTTCTGTAGATGCATCCAACAATAATCTGTTCGTTTTGCTGTGTCATCCATGTACGCCATACTAATTCATTAAACATGTGATGATTTATTGTATCACTGTCTTAGGCATTTAATAATTCATGGGTCGAGATGATGACTCCTTTTGAAGGATTACTATTTAGTGAGAGGTTGTACTCATCTAACTGCAATTCACTAATGTTTATATTTGTGTCTTTTGGTAACCCCCCCCCCCCCCCCCCCCGCGAGTAGTCTGATAGCAGGACGAATCGTGTATACCAGTGCTTCAAACTCAGCTTTTTTTAATATTAATTTGACTATCTGCATTTGTGTATATGCATGTATCGGTTACTATTTTAGAACTTATACTGTTTGCAATTTGAGAGTAGTTTGGTATTGAACTTGTCATGATTTCTGCGCACTCACCAGTTAGTGATTTTACTTGTTTATTACATCTAACTTTTTGGTGTTTTTGTTTTGTTATTTTCTGCCTTCGTTGGTCCAAAGTTGTGGTGGGTATTGTGTTTTCATTGTAACACATAGTGTACCGAGATGCCTCATTTGCGTGTTTACAATGCTGTCCCTTATAAATGTCTATAGGACCTTACACAAACTAGAGGTACGACTGATTGGTCTGTAGTTGCTCGGGTCGTTTTTATACAAGGTAAACGTATGGATGTTTTCCAGTCTCTGGGTAAATGCTCAATATCATTAACGAGCGGATTAAATGGACAAATCAGAAAGAGCAGATGAAGCAGATGTTGAACAAGCTGGTTTGGACCAAGATCAGTGACGCCAAGACAAGATCATAGAATATCAATTGGGATTGCCCATGAGAATCCTAGCTTTCTTTGTCTCATGTGTAGACATCTGTACAGACGAGCAGAGTGGAGATACAGCTGACAGGTCAAATCACATATTTTCAGACCAAAACAGAATGATGGCACGGTTAACACATTTTTCCAGTCCTCTTTGCAAGGAGGTGCTGCTAAAATTCATTCAGAAGATCATGTCTCCATAAGATGCGCGAGATACATGAGAACCAGTTTTTCTTGTCTACCGATTTGAGTGAACGTTGATGAAGTACAAGGTCGAATTATGCTTTCACAATAAATCCCCCACCCCTTGTTAGGAGAACTGAGTCTGTGCTGCGGTGTATGGCTAAAATTGGTTCTCACCACATTCATAAATCATAGTCTGTTTCCATATTTCTGGTGGCTCAATGAGTGTCTATTGTCAATCTCCAATTGTAAGTTATGTGATGTTCTTCATTGTGGTGTTTATGTGTATGTCTGTCTTACTTCAGTTTACTTAAATTGTGTCTGACCATAGGTTTACACCTCTATGTTCAGATTTTTATCTTCACAATAACGTTTGCTGTTAATACTTCCAGTTTCCAATTGTGCAGTGTAGTCATACTTTCCTGTTTGCAATGTATTTACAAATATCTAGTGAGTCAATGCATACCGATGTCCTACTGATGGATGATTTCAACCATCTGCGATAGATGGGGGAAATTGTAATCACCTCCAAATGTCGCACATCTGGAACGACATGTAGTGCTGGAAGATCGATAATGTACCAGTCCCACTATCTGCTGAGTTTACACACTTATGTATCAGTGGAAGTATCAGCATCACAGCAGAAATTTAATCTCTTGGCCAAGATAGATTCAGCAAAGGGCATCGTGTCCTATACATGATGATGGGAGCAGGGATGGTTACCAATATCAGCATATCCAAGAGCCTACACACTAAAAAGGAAACCAGAAATCCAACACACTAAACGTCATTATGTCCAATGAAGAAGAAACGTTTGGAGATATTTAGCACCTACCACCATTAGGAAACAGTCGCAGTAATTGTTTAAAGAAATGGAAGCAAATCTTGATTGGGACCGAGAACTAGATGGGAGAGACACTGAACAATAATCAAGACGAGCATATTAAACTCAGGAAGACCATGCATTCCACGTTAGTCAATTTATCATAGCTCATCATAATTCAGTAAACTGACGACAGCATGGATGAATGACAACATCAAGACCAAAGTGAGACTCAAACAGCAATCGCTTTAGCAAATTCCGAGAAACCCGTGAAGAAAAGGATTACAAAGAATACGCTAAAAGAAGAAACCAACTGAAGTGGGAGGTGAGGAAAGCAAGACGAGAAATGGAGCAGGGAAATAGGGAAGAAGTAAAAAGAACCCAAAGGCTATGTATGTCTACATCCATTCAAAACTCAAGACGAAGTCTGGAATTGCTGACATTAAGACGACTGTTAGCACTCTAACTAAAACCAACAAGGGCAAGGCAGAAGAACGTAATAAGTGTTTTGTAAGTGTGTTCACCCGGAAAGACACAACCGCTATCCTACAGCTCCCCCAGTTAGAAATGAATGGATCATTGGATCATATTTTAATCAAGCAAGATGATGTACCCAACAACCTAACTAGTCTTAATGTATCTAAATTCCAAGGACCAGTCATGCTCCATCCATGAGTACAAAAGGAAATCGGCTAATCCATCTCGAAACCACACACAATCGTATTCAATAGATCACATAGAGACAGGAGCATTCCCCAGGACTTGAAAAAGATTCAAATCATGCCAATCTTTAAAAAAAAAAAAAGGCAGCGAGATATCTACTAGCAACTACAGACTAGTGAGTTTGACATCAGGTAAAGTCATGGAACGTTTTGTAGGAGATGAACTCGTCAAACATATGCACCTTCGTGTCAAACTGTCAACATGACTTCTTGAGCAGACGCTCATGCATTAGACAGCTGTAAGAAAACCTAGAGTACTGTACAAGAAACATAGATGACGGCTGTTCTGTAGATGTTACTTACCTCGATTTTGCTAAGACCTTTAACTCTAGCCTGCATCAGAGACTGCTCAAGAGACTTAAGAGTTATGGTGTCACAGGGGATGTACCGAAGCCTTCTTAAGCAACAGGAGGCAACGTGTGTCTGTCAACAGTTCCTACCCTGACTGGGCATCAGTCCTCAGTGGCATCCCACAAGGAAGCATTCTGGGAGCAGTACTGTTTGTTGCATTTATAAATTATATGCCTGGGATGGTTGACCGCATGATCAAGCTTTTTCCTGAGGACACCAAGTTGTTCTCTCAGATTACCTCCATAAATGATCACAAACGTCCCCAAACAGAACTACGCAACCTGAATGAGTGGGCTGACACATGGCAACTATGGTTCAATGACACCAAATGTAAGGTGATGTATCTAGGGATGGCAAACAGCAAGCTACAATACACAATGATTGAAAACAGCCAAGAGGTTATCCTGGAAGAAACAATGTGTGAGAGGATCTTGGAGTCTACGTGGATAATCCACTCAAATTCATCCACCATTCACCTAACAAGGCAAATAGAATAGTCAGCATGATTCAAAGATCCTTCGATTTCGTCAAACTGAGTACATTCGACCTCCTATTCAAGAGCTTAGTCCGGCTGCATTTCGAATATGGAAATGTAGTTTGGTCGCCATTGTTTAAAAAAGATATACAACTACTAAAAATGTTCAACAACGTGCTACCAAGGTCATATCAGGGCTTAAAGACGAAGAACGTTGCCAAGTATTGAACCTACCAAGCTTAGTCTACCAACGTCTGCAAGGTGATCTAATTGAAGTTTATAAGTACACACACAACGTCTATGATATGGACTATGCTGAACTGCTACCACGGGACAAATGGGATCGCATACAAGGACACTGTTATAGACTACTAAATCAGCTTTTCACGACAGACACCAGAACACATTTCATTAGCCACAAGATCACAAACCACTGGAATAGCAAGCCAGACACAGTTGTATCAGCACCCTCAGTCAATGCTTTCAACGGGAGGTTGGATATGCTCTACAAGGACATTGCTTACAAGACTGACTTTCCTACCACTCCCGTCCACACATGCCAGTGAAACAGGTGAAAGAGGAAGACCATGAAGGCAGTGCGGACATGTCACAAGCTAACTAGCCTATTATTTCATGGACTAAATGGCCTTCCTCCTCCACTGGCATATAAGTTATACACAACGTGTGTCTTACCATGTCCAGCACACAGCTTAGTCAGTATGGATAAATCAGAACGCTTCCGTGAATGATAAGCGGATGAAGAATTTTACTTCATGCCCTTTTGTTCTGTTGGAAGTTGTCTGTAGTTTCGCCTTGCAGTCTGGAAACTCGACCAAGTGATTCATCAGCTTGTACAGTAGTTCCAAAATGATTGCATTAGTAGTTTCCGCTTTATTTATGTGGGCCTTCTGCTACATCCTAACATACCAATTGGTTGTTAATAACGGAAACAAGCTTTGGCCGCAAGTGGTATGGTTTACTACCTAACTTTTAGATACGTTTAATCCAATGGGCGCAGGTGCCCGGCTTCCCGAAGGTTGCCCCGCACAGCATCTACCTCCAAGGACAGCGTGCATACATGTCACAGAACAAGGCTCCGAATCAAATAACGATCCAGCTATCCAGCTCCGCAACCACATATAACATCACTAGACGAGTTTCACAGTTTACACAAGCACATTTTAATACTGACATGTCATTATGGTGGGGATGGGGAGATGGATATAGATCACGAGCGTCCTTTCTGTGAGGGCATGGTGGGTTCTAAGGTCTCACGCAGACACTACAATGAGTTGAATGGAGATCCGCATCTCGTCCGTCACCGAGTGCTATAGGGCTAACATTTTACCTGTCCTTAGGGTTATTTTCCATGATGCCCAGAGATGCACTGCAGGCCGGTATCACAACATACAAATCAATATTATTATCATTTCTACCTAATAAGTATCCGAAGACACGAGGAGGGCATGTATGTAAATCGGCACATTAACTATCACCGCTCGGAAACCTCCGATAGTTTCCCAGGGTCAGATCCGGTCAACGTGTCGATTTGGAATCAGACAATTAATAAGCCATATGGCTGGTGGATTGTGGAAAGAGACAATCACTCAATAAATATACGAGGTCCTATAGGTAACTGCCCAATTTTACACAACCTTGCCAGTGAGTGGGGCTACATTACCACAACAACCGGAAAAGAGGCGTACACTATGCGTCTCCAATGGAGAAATTGTCCCTAACCACTTTAAACCTATTCTATCGAGCTGAATAGCCAGGTTTAGTCGGTAACATGTCAGGCTCAAACATTTAAGAGCATGATCAGCGACCTCAGTGTAAAATTGATGCTGGCTGGAATCGTGATGCAGATATAATGTTGCTGTATAGTATTTCCTAGTGTACTGCGGTCTAGAGTTTTTATAAATAAACAAAACATATTAACTAGATGGCTTCTCACCATATACACAACTAACCAATACACAATTTAACGAATATAATGATTATAGTATCACAGGTCATTGGACCCTATGGTGCGACTAGTTGAAAGCACCCACAGTAAACAAGAATAATATTCACAATAACAGAAATTATAAAGATGCCGTCCTAGGACCGGTAAGGTACCTATTAGTCATCAGTACCATTATGCGGAAATAATAATTAAAGGTTCAATAGTATAGCTACTTGAGTACCTAATAGTCATCGGCACGGAACAAGTCCACAAGTTACTGAAATTGAGGCGCCAACCTATGAGTAGCGCAAGATGGTACAATCTCTGAAGCTGGAAAGACTTCCACAGGAAGACATCCGCAGACAGGTATCCACAGGCAGGCATCCGCAGGCAGGTCTCTGGAAGCTGACTTCTCCAGGCAGGATTGATGTGGCACATTCTCTGGACAGATAACAGAATGGTTCAAGAGATGTCCATTAGATAGTTATTCCACTCATACAGGATAGAAAGGGTCTGTTGCAAAGTTTCCGTCCGGCGACGGTAATATGAAAGTTGAGACCGACCCATTAACAGGGAGGGCTGCTTATATAATTTATGCATGTACAATAACTGGCACACAGTGCGGGGTACATCGCATAGCTCTTGCGCCGCACCGGGCAAAGTTCACCCAGACTGGTAGAAAAGTTAATTATTACACACATGACATGCAGTGCGGCAGTTGAAGTCCACCTTTCAGCGTGGTTGGCAGATCTGGTGAGTCATCCACCAAGAATCACCATCAGTTCTGCATTCCATAGAATTACATCTGGGCCCACACGTCCCTCCGACGGAAAAACTCCCTTATAAAGGTCTGGATGCGGGAGTTATTAAGTTAGTTTATTACCCCAGATGGCCGTCCGGGTGTGTACAGAAACTGTGGAAGCCGAGGACTCCTTACCACCACAGATGAGTGGAAATCTGATTGGCACTGGATGATGTTGGTATCACCGTAGGTAAGCAGTTGCATGCGTCTATCCCGATGGTCCAGTCGTCCTGCGTGGGCCAGCTTCCACGCCGGTGATGCTCCTGATTCTCGATTTTTCACCCCTTTTATGCTACTCGTGACGTCAGAGCTAGGGGACTCAGCTAATCAGCGGCCGAGCAGCAGCCAATCAGCGTGCAGATAGAAGTGGTGATGCGGCTATTACGTACACAGCACATTCCTTATTTATTTATACATACACACGATTAAGACGTCAAAAGAAATATCGTGAAGATAATTTAAGGGTTTTTTTAATGATAACTCAGCCGTTTTAATTCCGATTTCAATAGTTTAAACTGTTCTGAAATCCTCGTTTTATTCTGGTCTTAATCCCTACCAAGAACAACGAGGATGATACAATTAAAATTATTTATGGGTACCTACTTTGTGCACTATAAGCATGCATTCGCTTCCAATTCCGAGACGTGTTGTCAGGGAAGCTCTGACGCTCGCGCATGCGCACCATGCGGTCTAACGGACGTAACCGTTTTTAATGAACACCTCTCTGATAGGGCTCATATACGCATACCATCCTACCCAGGGGTGTGTGCTTGGAGTGAATCTGGAACAGCCGACCTTACCCAGTTTACTTGGGACGGCTGGTACCCGTCCGGTTGATCCGTGCTACACCACCCCCTCCTAGTTTGACACCTGTGACAAACGATCAACGCATCGCGGATCGAATGTACAGGAGCATGCTAGGTGGGAATTATAAACTTCCCAAGTAGGCGCGTAGCCGAGAGGAGAGTGACGCGAGATATGCATGTTCATAAGAAAGAGCACATAAGGTGCGAAAGAGTTTGGGAGGGAGGCATACTTTTATAGTTTTTATTTTTGATCTGGAATTATTTTTCCAGGCTTTTTCTTTTTTTGTTTTGTTTTATTATGCGGTGCGTGCTTACCTTTATTCAGTTATCAAGATTTTACTAAACAATAGCTCGCATGGGTGTTTTCTCAGATGCGGATAATTAAATTTCCGCCGAGAACACCCAAGCTCCAACGTACCATAATTACACAATTAAAAGATAATATTTTATATATACCTATCACAGTATATCACAGATAATTACATGTTCACCCCGGGTAAATAAAGGGATGCACACACAGATATGTATAGTGATTAATAATAATGCGCCCATTATTGCAGATCTGCATGGGTAGCTTCCGCTAACCCACAATCCGTCCCGTCATTCTGACGCGGGAAGAAAAATAATAAGAAAAATAGTAATAATAATAAATGAAAAAGGCTAGTTTATCAGGCAGCCCAGCGACTATTTATGTGAGAGACAGCTATGCAAGAATGTTGCGCAGCTGTGTAGGATGACTGTAGTCAGCCTAGGGATGAGGGTTTCAATTTTAAAAACATATATAATAATAAGAAAAATATTAAAAAAATAAACATAATAAAAACATTCCACTTTCCGCACACCTATTTATAAATCCTGCTGCAACCTCAGCAATAGTGTCCACAAACATCCGCTGTAAAGTTTCCCCAGCGAGTCTGGGTTCCCCAACTCGTATGGGACAGGCGCGGCGGATGGTCCTCCACTGCCGAAATGTCACTACTAATTATGCCCAGGTCGGGTATACTGATGCTGGAGGAAGGTATGGAAATGTCCGTCGAAGCACTGGTGGTGGCGGAGATGATGACGGGTGAAGTGCGAACTGGTGGTGGCGTAGAAACTGCTGACATCACGGTTGCCGTGGAGGTGGTGGTTGTCGTGTGGGACGCTTGTGGGCTGAGTGCTGTGAAGGTGATGATTGGTCGATGTGTGGCAGCAAATGATGGTGCAGTGCTGGCAGATAGCTTGCAGATCTTAGTTGCTTTCAATAACTTGCTGTCGGTCGTCCTCAGAACTGCATGGATGTCAGGATGGGCAATCCTGTTTTTTCCGGCATAGGGACGATCTGGCGTAGTCACCTTGTGAACTGCAGGATCTGTGGCAGTACTGCTGCGTGGATGTATGGATGTGCTGGTCCGCGGTGCGGTGATGCTGGCGACTGCTTCCGTAAGGCAGATCTCCTCATCTATTATTAAACTGCACAGAGATATGGGTCTATCTGAAATGTCCTGTAAGCCCTGTTCGGATACAGTCACCGGTACAGAAATCACAACTGATATTGGCCGGCCAATTACGGATGCTGATGTTGTGGTAGTGCATGATGCAGACGATGGCGTTACTGCAGGTGCTGCCGGAGTGGAATCTGTAGGCGATGTAGGTATCAGTACTACAGGTGCTGCCAGTGTCGTTCGTGCTGGTGCTGCCATTGCGTGGTGACTGGTGCAACGTGATGACTGTGTGCGGGCTGTGTCGTGGATGCTGGTGCTGTTGGTCTGATGTAATGCGGAAAGTTAGGTTGTCGCAGCTTGATACGTTTGGTCTTAGCCATCTTCCCCGTAGGAAGTACATTAATTGGAAGTCTAGTTTCAAAACGGCTAGCTAGGACTTCTGTGTCATCACTTTGTTCACCCGGCTTTAAGGTTACTACTAACACACAATGTTTTTCCGTTAACGCGTGTGTCACTCCATAATGAGTAGCTGTATATAAATACTTGCAGTCCGAGCTGAATGTGCATTGAAAAAGATGATCACGATTAACATGAAGCGTCAAGTCTGAATTATGGGAGAACGCATGCTTACATGGCTGTCCATTATGCTGTAAAGCTGTACACAGATACTTCTTCCCGGAATGAGCTAGTGCTGAATCCTCCAAGCTGTCGGACAAGGCGAGGTCTTCCGCATGTGACATCTTATTTCCGCATGATGTTGATTGCACAGAACCGCTTAGCCTACTCTAATTGTCCTACCTCTTCATAACTTTCCTGGCCAAATATAATAGTAATGAAAATAATAATTAAAACAGCAGAATTTGGTTTGCGACATGAAAGTAGCCTAATGCTTGTTCTTCCCTTGTGTCGAGTTTGACGGGAAGACGAAGTTTCAGTGCACAATCTCCTGCTTTTATACTTTTTGGTGACGTCACAGGAGGGCAGATGACCACACCCGAAAGTTTTAGGATGAGTTGATCACGCCTAATATGGAAAGTTTAATTTTAATGTTCCTGGAGTCTGATGAAATTTTCCTCCCGTGTAAAGGAAGCAAATATAAATATAATAAGAAAGGATTGCCGTGGGATAACAAGTCTCCGATCAACGTGAAAATCTGGAACTACTTATTCCCGTGGAAGCTCAACTTTTAATTAATGCGAAGTGGTTTTCAGATTGGATGCTTATAAACTCGGCTGTTTAAATTTCAGGCTGGAGCACCTGATGGGGTGTGGGAGGGTGCGGTGACGTCAGCGGAAATTGCCCCGACTCACCCCCTCTCACCTCCTCCATCACGCTGCGGTGGATGCGCATTTGGACGGTTCTTTTGTCTATAGCCTTTTGATCCAATTTACTGGAAATAGAAGTGAGGATCACGTGGTTTCTTGTTGTGAAAACACGTGGTTGATCGGAAACTTAGGCAATATTTATGTAATGGTGGAGCATTGATGCTGCTGATTATTTGTAGTGATTGTGAAAAACGGAAATATATGTTCTCAAATCTGTTCCTTGGAACAGCGTCCCTGTATGCGCGTGCTCTTTTACGTGCGTCGCTTGTCGTCTGTAATAGGTGTATCACAGCCCATGTTGGTCTGGGGACTGGAATATGTAGGTAAGAGAATATTTGAAATTCTCCATGAGATTATACTGTCGAAGTTTTGATGCCACTTTACCAGCCGGTATGTTAATGATTCGTATCCACTGTAGAACGATGGTGTTCTTAATCAATATTAGGACACTATAGCTGTCTGTAATTATTGTTTGGTTTAAACAGCTCCATGTCTTGCAGAAATTAGGTGTACTAATTCCGTCAAGCTGGACTGTGTTTTTCGGGTGGGTGGACTGCCAAGCATCCTCCTCTGTGGGTAGGACGAGTCCTATCCCTACTTAGACCAAACTTAATGTATTACAATACAGCTCGGAAAATGTGTGCCTCAGTTTTACAATTACAATTCCGTCGTACGGAGATTGTGAATACAGTCAACCTGAGTGTCTGTGTTTCTGTCATGTTGATGATTTTGATTGATACACGTGGCTGTTTATCTGCGGACGACATTTGCGCTGTCGTGACGTGTGACGTTTTTATTACCACCGGGAGTGCGGGGTGGTGGTTGAAGTGTGGTGTCAACTTTATCGGACTTGCAGTATTTCGCTCTGTAATGGCCGAACCCAGGGGCGGGACAGAGTTACTTTAGAGCGCGGATAACCAAGAAGGGTGCAGTCGTAACTTGAATCAATCCATTATCGAACTCCTTTTCGGTAGCAAAATCCTACTCAGATGGACGACAGACTGTGGGCATCTTGCTCTCTTAATAATATTGACTGTAATTACGTGTGAATGCTGTGAAAGATTTTAGCTGATTCTGTACGATGATTACGGGGGGGGGGAGGAGAGTGGGGGATCCCCTGTAGCGTGTACTGTAGATGGCTGCGGTGTTGTTCCTCCTTTCCATATGATCAGTTTTCCGTAAACCAGATAAGAAGGTGGCTGCCCATAAATGTTGACTCATGTTGATGGTGGTGGTGATCTGGTGTAGGGAAGTTGGGGCTACTGGGTGACACTGGCGTAATGCTGTTTGGGCATATCCTGGTTTCCAGGCTGGTGAATGCCGAGTCTGTTGCGGTTGCGGGAAAGTCGGGTCTTTGGAAAGTGATGAGCTTTCTGTATTTATGCGGGAGGGATTGTTGCGAAAATAATGTCTCTAACTTTTTCAATTAAAAACGCTAGGTGAATGCTACACTTGTTGTTGGTGCTGTTGGATGTCCGAGTTACACTATTATATAACCGAGTATGTGTGATGTTCGCGCAAAGGTGAATTGACGTATCCAGTCTTGCGGGCAAGTGTGTTCTGTATGCTTCTGGATTTCTGTGTCCGGTGTGATGTTTTGACTGCTCACGGGTATGGGTGTGTGGGGTGGGTGAGCGGGGGCAGGGGGGGGGGGCTTGGTTGAGTGGTGGTGATCGGGGGGCACCCTTTGGATGGAGAATATGGTCATCTCCCGTTACACGATGCTTGGTACTCTCTCATAATTTTTAAGTACCGGGAATATTTGAGCCGAGTCTGCTGAACCGGCTGCTTCCCTGCCCACCGCCAGCGGGGGTGGGGAGGTTGGTTGGGAGGAGGGTTGGTTGCTGCGGTGCGGGTTGCCATCTCCTCTGCAACAGCAGGCTCTGTCATATCTGAAGGGTGACAGTCAACAGACGACGAGTGGAGTGTGAAATGGACAGGACGAATGATGTCCGAACTTGGTGCATAGACGAGGGATGCGTGTTGGAGATGGGGTGGTGGGTGTGCCATGGGATGGGCGGCACCATGGGCGGAGAGTCGTTGCGGTTCTGCTGTTCTTCAAAACAAGCCAAGGCCTCATCCGGCCTCTTCACTTCGATGCTATTTATTACATGTTCCACCCACAAGAAGCATGGCCTGGGCCAGCCTCAGCTTCTGCTTATGGCAACTCTATAATGGGGGTAATAGCATGAAGTGGGTGGGAATGGGAAGAGGTCAGCTGAACAACTGTTGCGTCCTTCCCCTTGGACAGCACAGACGAGAGTCTTCAGATATGACTTCTCAGATCGAGTAGACCCGCACTGAGGAGGGAGAGAGCTAGTACGTATCTCGCCATCGTCCTCAGCATTAGTTGATGGTTCACTGGACTCCTGGCTTGGTAGGAGAGAGGTCGAAGAGAGAGCTCTGGACTAATGTCGGGAATACTTGTTTCCATAGAGACATCTGTCTGGGTACCAGTGTCACGTAGAATGCCCAGTCCGAGCTCTGGTACTGGGCCATCACTGACACAAGGTTTAAGTCGATCGAAGTGGATGACTGAGGTCAGGCCATCCGAAGCACAGATATGGTAGGTCATGCCTGACTTCTTACCTACTACCACATAGGGGCCTTTCCACTGGTAACTCAGTTTACTCGGCGCATTTGCAGAACGTCGTGGATCGTGAACCCAAACCATTTTTCTGGCTTCATACATATCTCCATGCACCCGCCGGTCATGCCATGTTTTCTGACGCCAGTGTGCAGTGGATAAAGTAGTTCTCACTAGCTCATTGGTCTGTTCTATCCGCTGCCGCATGAGCTCTACATAGAGATGGTGAATGTTTCTCTCCCGGAATCCTGGGCATGGCCAGATCCAGGGGTAAGTCTAATTCATGGCCTAACAGTAACCGCACAGGGGTATAACCCGTGCTGGAATGTATTGAAGTGCTGTATGCCATGAGCACATATGGGAGTCGTAGACCCCAATCTCGACAATCAAGGCATGTTTCCTTAGTCAACATTATCGTGAGAGTATGATTAAATCTCTCCACCATCCCATCACTTCTTGGGTGATACGGGTGGTGTGTGTTTTGATGATGTGAAACAATTTGCAGAGCTCGGAGATCAGCCAGCTCTCAAAATTACTTCCTTGATCAGAGTGCAGCTCATACGGCATTCCAAAACGGCAGAACACATTACTTGCCAAGACCTCCACTACTGTGGATGCCTCTTGTTCCGGCAAAGCGAATGCTTCCACCCACTTCGTAAAATAATCTTGTAATAGGAGGATGTACAATTTCCTTCATCCATCCTATTCAAGAGTCCGAGCACATCAATATCCCCTCGCTCCCACAGTGCACCAACTATCTTAATTTGAAGAGGTGCGGAATGGTGCTGGACAACAGCGCATCTTTGACATGGGATGCATTTGGCGGCCCATGCCTTCACACTTATCGCTAATCCTGATCCAGTGGAATCTCTGTTTTATCCTTGTTAATGTCTGTTCAACAGCCAAATGACCTGCGTTATCATGGAGTTGTTGCAATATATTGTTTCGATAACGCTCGGGAATCACTATGTGGTTGTTGATGTAGAGAATCCCTTCATGTATGTGGCATTTCTCAAATCGCTGGTAGTAGTATTTTGCTGTTGCTGATAATGGTGTAACAAATTCCTTAGGAGGATGTACCCCCTCCTGGATCAACGAGTATATATTTCATGTTTGCGCATCTGTTGCTGGTTCATGAGCGACTGTCTCTGCGTTCCACTCTGCGCACCACAATTCGGGGAACTCCAGAGATAGCTGTGTAGTATGTGTCACGGTGGTGGCCACTTCCCGTTCATCCTTGAGCCCGATTCTGCTCAAGGCATCGCCATTTCCATGCAGTTTGCCGGGTCTATGAACGACGCTGAAGTTGAAGGCCTGCAGGGATTCCTGCCACCTCGCTAACTGGCCCTCCGGATTCTTTAGATTTCTGAGCCAGCGTAGTGAGGCATGGTCTATATAGAGAGTAAATGGGTACCCGCACAGAAAGTGTTTATAATACTTGACGAAGTGTACCACCGCAAGCAATTCTCGCTTAGTAGTCGCGTAACGTTTCTCGGTTTTATTAAGGGTACGCGAGCCATAACCCAGTAAGTGCTCCGTTCCATCTTCCATGACCTGAGATAGAACTGCGACGATGGCATAAGCTGATGCATCAATGTCTAAGATGAAATCGAGGTTAGAACTGGGATGAGCAAGAATCGGGGTGGTCGTCAAGAGTTCCTTCAGCGCCCTGAAGGAACATTCACACTCACTTGTCCACTCGAATGGTCGATCCTTTTCGGTGATCTGAAATAGGGGTGATGCAATCTCGCTGAAATGATGGATATAACAGCGATAGTACTTGCAGAATCCGAAGAAACTTCGGGTGTCCATGACAGACGTCGGTGTCTGCCACTCAGCCACTGCTTTTGTTTTTGATGGTTGAGTAGCCACTCCATCACCGGATATGATGTGTCCCAGGAACTCGACGCTCTGTATGAAGAGATGACATTTTTTGGGTTTGAGCTTAAGTTAGGCATGTGGAATCTTGAAAGCATGGTGTCTAAATTGGATAGGTTTTGCTCAAACGAGGGGCCAAAGACGATTACGTCGTCAATGTAATATAGACAGATTTTCCATTGCAGGGTAGTTAATATCTGCTCAATGAGACATTCAAATGTTTCAGGAGCGTTGCACAAGCCGTAGGGCATTTTGCGGAACTGGAAAAGACAGTCTCTGCAGACGAATGCGGCCTTCTCCATGTCAGCCTCATCCATGGCTACCTGCCAGTATCCACAAGCCAAATCAAGGGTACAAAACCACTTGGCCCTGACAAGGAATCTGAGGCCTGATCTATCCGAGGTAACGGATAAGCGTCCTTGACGCTTAGATTATTAAGGAGGCGGTAGTCTATACAAAACTGCAAAGATCCGTCCTTTTTGCCTGCTAGTACAATGGGACTGGCCTAGGGGGATGCTGATGGCTCTATTATGCCCGTCCACAACACGTCGTTTACTTGTTGGTGTGCTTCTGCCTCCTTATGTATGGGAAGACGTCGTACCGGCTGTCGAACGAGTCTGTTGTTTCCGGTGTCGATGGCGTGCTGTACAAGATAAGTTTCACCCAGATCCATGTCTCTGGCTGAGAAATTATAGAGTAATTTCCGTATTTGATGTTTTTGAGATTGCATCAATCCAACTGTGGCATGCAAATATAAGTCATGTAAGTGTTATGGCAAATCATCAGAAGTTGTTGCTGGTGCGCGTGTGGTGGGTGCTGTTTCCAGTGAGATCACATCCACCAAATGGCCACAATGAACTCCCGGTTCAAGAGAAATGGGTCCGCAGTGCCATCGAATACCCGAAAGGGTATATGATCCTTGTTGGTGGTGTCCACGATCATACGGGGACTGGCGCATTGTGAGGCAAGCATGTATTCAGGGTCGGGTTCCAGCATGGCTGTGTGAGTGTTGTCTCCTAACTGTGGTGCAGTGGTCCATAAGATTTTTTCCTGTCCCGGCTCAACTGTGGCGGTTGACGCCAAAAACACCGCACATGTATCGTACAATGATGATTCTGATCCAAGAGGTATTCGTCGGCCGTGTATGTCTAATTCCTGTTGTCTGCAATGTATGACGGTTTTGCTGGCACTGAGGAAATCAGAGCCAAGCAGGGAATCGTTTTGAATAGAGGTGATAACAACTCACTGTATGAATTGCATCTCCTCTATTTGTATCACGAGGTTTACTATACCAGCCCCGGGAACATCAGCTCCCATAGCCGTTTGCAAAAATATGTTTGTAGGCTTAAGGGGTGGGTTCTTATGAGGTGGGATGCTCTCATACAAGCGCTTGTTAAAAACGGTGATGGAAGCTCCAGTGTCGACAGTGGCGCTGGGGGAAATACCGCTAAACAGGCAGGCACACTTATATATTACTTTACGGTGGCCCTGCAGAAGAGTTTCCAATGATACCAATTGTGGAAGTAAAGGTTGTGCGGTATCATTCTGTATATAGTTGGGCTGTTTCCGGATGGCTTCTGCGAGTGCAGTTGGGGGCTGAGTATGGAAAGGGCCAGCCCATCGTCGCTGCTGCTGTGATTGCTTAGGCGATGACGGAGTTGGGGGGTAGCAATGGTGGTGGCATTGTTGCTGGATCCATGTTTACTGAGTTGGTGTAAACAGCAGTGCAGATAGGATTTTCGCAGCCGCGGGTGAGGGATACCTGAGCGAGCCACTTTTGACAGTGCATCATGGGATGTTTAGGCGAAGCGCAGAAGAAACAATGCTGGCGTGCTGTTTTTCCATTCTTTCTACGATGCTTCTTCTTGCGAACCCATGAGGCTGCTGGTAGACATTGTAGATGATGCTGTAAAGGGTCGTGAGTTGCATACCACCAAGGGACACCGGGTGTTAAGTGTTAAGTTCCTTGGTGGAGGGCAAGGGGGGGGGGGGCGTGGTGACTGCAAAAACGTTGTTTCAGTGGAGGTGCTACAACCTACCACTACCGTTTTACATAGAAGAGAAGGTTGAGTAGAAGCGGAATTTGCGGAGATCTGTTTACTAATCTCTTCTAACCTATCGTACATGTTTTGACGGTTGTTGTTGTTGTTCTGGTTCCCGCATCCTTCGGCGTTGTTGTGGCCCCGCGATGGGATTGACCATACCCTCTTCCTCTAGATGCGTGATTCTGACTGTTGTTTTGTTCGTGCTGTGCTTGTGGGTCGGATGCTGAGGCAGTTGCGGTTGCAGTGTTGGGTTCCGTGTTGGTGGTGGTGACATTAACATCACTTACCTCGTTTATAGGGTGAAGTTGGCGGCGATTATTTTTTGGTGGTGGTGCTGGTGTAACTGAAGGGAACACCGATGGATGGTCGGCGTGTAGGTGGTGGTGTCTTCTGTCGATGTCCCTGTCTATACTGTTGCTGCCACGTTCGTGAAGGGGATTACTATCGATGGTTTTGCACATGATATGTAGGTTCTGCCGAATACCGTCCTGATGCGGGTCCATAGACAGTGGCGTGATGTGTAGACGACATGGACGTTCTGCGGATAATTGAGATGGGTGTTCTTCATACGATGGCGGTGCAGGTGACACGGATGATGTGTGTGGTGTGTAGGTCTCCTGATGTATTGCTGAAAAGGTGTAGCCACATCCTCCAGTTCGTAATGCGGTCCTGTTGGGTAGTAAGGTGAAGATGCACAAAGAGGTGGGGATGCGGGGTATTGTACATGAGCGTCCGGCCACTGGTCACCCATTGATGATGGTCGTGAAGGATGTTCTTTCCCCCGTGGGGGTCTGTCATGGTCGTCCGTGATCCAGCGGTGATGGCCTATCATGGAGACCGATAGGGTAATATATTGAGTTCCCGCCTGTGAGGCATCGCGGAACGTCCCCTCGAAATTTGTGAAAACTCGTGTAGAGGCGGTGCTGGTCGTCCCGCACCGGGGAAATTATTAACATTGTCGGTGAGCACGCGAGCAGTATGTCCAGCATATGATGCTACTTCCATGTCAAGGGAGAGCTGACTGTCAGATGAAGGAGACCGAAAATCGTGGGTGTTGAGTGTTGGCGTGGGTTCGCTTCTTGTTCGAGCCCCAAATCTGGCACCACTTGTAGCTCGCAGGGGTTCCTATCCATCATGCCGCACATGCACGACATACGGGAGGGCTGGTTAGCTGCAGATCTCGGGGTTGCGGATCCCATATCACATCTCTCCGGAAGGTACAAGAACTGGCCTCTAGAGCCGGGGAAACCACACGGTGTCGTCCCGACTATTCGCGTCACCTGTATGCCTATCCATACTAATTTAGAGATATGGAATAAAGAATAATTAAACAATGAGGAATTTAATACTCTATACAAACAGGTTTATGCGTTTGACAGTAAATGAGCACGGTAATACACAACATAGAGTGACCCAGTGTTCTTTCCATGTGGTGTCGCCGGAGGTACCACACAGATTCTTGAATCCGCAGATGTATCCCTGCAAGTGAGAACCTCTGCAACGAAGTCAGTAGATAGTTTAATATAAACTAGTATTCCTCTAACACACACACAAAGAAAATATTGTTGTTGCGAGAGGAAAGTGCCTCGCATGGGCCTCCATCACAGATAAATGCTTTCAATGCCGAAGCGGTGGAAAAGAGCTGGCAAAAAGGGACACTCTTTTGTTCAACAGAAAATGCTACGTGCTGACAATCCTAGTGAAGCTACTGTTAATGTGTTGCACGCTGGTTTACGTGAAGACGGGACACACGATTTCCGAAGAATTACCAGGTCACCGTCTTATGTAGTTCCAAAATGACTGCATTAGCAGTTGCTGCTTTATTTATGCGGGCCTTCTGCTACATCCTAGCCTACCAATTGGTTGTTAATAACGGAAACAAGCTTTGGCCGCAAGTGGCATTGTTTACTACCTAACTTTTAGATATGTTTATCTGTTGGGCGCAGGTGCCTGGGTTCTGGAAGGTTGCCCCGCACAGCATCTACCTCCAAGGATAGCGTGCGTACATGTCACAGAAGGCTCAGAATTAAATAACGATCTGGCTACCCGGCTCCGCAACTACATATAACATCACTAGATGAGTTTCACAGTTTACACTAGCAAATTTAAATACTGACATGTCATTATGGTTGGGATGGAGAGATGGATATCCATTGCGACCGTCCTTCCCATGAGGTCATGATGGGCTCTAAGGCCTCACCCAGACACTACAATGAGTTGGATGGAGATCCGCATCTCATCCGTCACCGAGTGCTATGGGGCTAACACTTGACCTGTCATTAGGGTTATTTTCCATGATGCCCAGAGATGCACTGCGGGCCGGTATGACAACATACAAATTAATATTATTATCATTTCGCAGAGCTTCCTACTTTGGCAGGTGAATCTACCTAATACGTATCCGAAGACACGAGGGGGCATGTATGTAAATCAGCACTTTAACTATCACCGCTCGGAAACCTCAAATAGTTTCCCAGGGTCGGGTCCAGTCAACGTGTCGATTGGGAATCCAGACAATTAATAAGCCATACGGCTGGTGGATTGTGGAGAGGCAATCACTCAATAAATATATGAGGCCCTATAGGTAACTGCCCAATTTTACACAACCTTGCCGGTGTGTGGGGCTACATTACCACAACAACCGGAAATAATAATTAAAGGTTCGATAGTATAGCTACTTGAGTACCTAATAGTCATAGACATGGAACAAGTCCACAAGTTACTGAAATTGAGGCGCCAACCTATGAGTAGCGCGAGATGGCACGATCTCTGAAGCTGAAAGGATTTCCGCAGGGAGACATCTGCAGGCAGGTATCCACAGGCAGGTCTCCGGAAGCTGACTTCTCCAGCCAGGATGGATGCTGAACATTCTCTGGGCAGATAACGGAACGGTTCAAGAGATGTCCATTAGATAGTCATTTCACTCATACAGGATAGAAATGGTATGTTACAAAGTTTCCGTCCGGGACGGTAATATGAAAGTTGAAAGCAACCCATTAACAGGGAGGGCTGCTTATATAATTTATTCATGTACAATAACTGGCACATGGTGCGGGGTACGTCGCATAGCTCTTGCGGCGCACCAGGCAAAGTTCACCCAGACTGGTCGAAATGTTTAATATTACACAGACGACATGCAGTGCAGAAGTTGAAGTCCACCTTTCAGTGCGGTTGGCAGATCCGGCGAGTCATCCACCAAGAATCTCCATCAGCTCTACATTCAGAAGAATTACATCTGGGCCTGCGCGACCCTCCGACGGAAAGACTCCCTTATAAAGGTCTGGATGCGGGAGTTATTACTTTAAGTTAGTTTATTACCCTCAGATGGCCGTCCGGGGATGTACAAAAACTGTGGAAGCCGAGGACTCCTTACCACCGTGGATGAGCTGAAATCCGATTGGCACCGGATGATGTAGGTATCACCGTACATAAGCAGTTGCACACATCTATCCCGATGGTCCAGTCGTCCTGCATGGGCCGGCTTCCACGCCAGTGATGCTCCTGATTCTTTCTTTTTTTCAGTTGGTTTATTGGCCAATTACACCGAGATGTATTTGAGCCATGACTCACTCTGAGAGGTGCGTCCCCGAAGGGTTGCGATGCTTCCCCTGAAGTGTTGCTAAAACAAGCGTTAAAACTGAAAGTCGAAAAAATAAGTTATTGCTGGGAGTGTGTTGCCTGATATTGCCTAATGAATTGTTGTTGGCAGGTGTCGATGCTGTATGCTTTGTGTTGAGGAGGGGGTGGGAGGGGGAATTACGTTATTTCTCATGGAGGTGGGATGGGGGTGGAGGGCAGTCTGTAAAATTAAATCTCAAAACGGGAATAAGGAAAATTTTAAATAAAAAATATTATGACGAAACTGAATGATAATACTATCAACTAAGAATAAACAAATTAAAATAATTGCCTCTGATTAAATAAACAAGAGACGGGGAAAATTAAACTTAAAATCCAGTGTTTGTAAACTAAATATCCAAATTTAACCTAGAATTATAACCTGTTGCTATTAAAAATAATAAGTTGAATGCGTGTGGCGCTATTTGGGAGTTAAATGGGCCTAACAGTCACGTCCTCAAGTCACTAAAAATCCTTTCATACTTATGATAAAATGTTGATCCAGCGATGGGCGTAAGGAGCAAAAGCAAAGCAACGCCAATCACGACCTCCATGTCCATTTTTCGTGTGTCCACCTCCATGCACCAACGTCTTCGTCATGGCATCATCGGCGTCTTCGTGATTGTATCCTCGGCCGAATTGTCACCGCAGATAGAAGTACACAGCACACAGAAGCAGCAAGCAAGCCAGTAGAGTCACCACACCACTCGACCAATGGCATCTCTCCAGGGTGGGTTGATTGCGGCTCAACGATAAGCGGACCTAGATCACCACGTGGAGCCAATCCCACATCCAAATTCCCGACTCTGGCTTCAACGCGCGTAGTCACGTCCATCCCCCAAAAAGTATTTTTTTCACCCCTTTTATACTACTCGTGACGTCAGAGCTAGCGGACTCAGCCAATCAGTGGCCGAGCAGCATCCAATCAGCGTGCAGACATAAGTGGTGACGTGGCTATTACGTACACAGCACATTCCTTATTTATTTATACATACACGCGATTAAGACGTCAAGAGAAATATTCGGAAGATAATTTAAGGGGGTTTCCGATGATAACTCAGCCGTTTCTGGACCGAATTCAATAGTTTAAACGGTTCTGAAATCCTCGTTTTATTCTGGTCTTAATCAGTACCAAGACCAACGAGGATGATACAATTAAAGTTATTTACGGGTACCTACTTTGTGCACTATAAGCATGCATTCGCTTCCAATTCCGAGACGTGTTGTCAGGGAAGCGCTGACGCGCGCGCATGCGCAACGCGCGGTCTAGCGGACTTTTTTAACGAACACCTCTCTCATAGGGCTCATATACCCGTACCATCCTACCCAAGGGGTGGGGGGGGGGGCGTGCTTGGAGCGAATCCGTCCTACATATTTTTTCTCCGATTTTGAAGCATTAGGCTACCTGAGGCACAATCCAGGCAAATTGTTTCGAAATATTTAACAGAAGGGATAATTAAAAATGTGGCTTTAAGGCAGGTGATCTCTTAGGATAGGAAAGGTGTTTAAAATTTTGAAAATAATTTGACTGGAAGGTGTTGCTGCATTAAGGGGTATTTATTTGCCTATTATACAGGTGGTCAATAAAGCAGATTTGATAGCAAGTTATTCATTACGGTAATACCGGTAAATATCTTAGCAGTGAAAGTTTGGATAAATTATACATATTCGTGGCGTTACAATCGTTTTAGTTTGAAAATGATTGCACTGAAAATAATTTCTTAATTACGAACAAATCCCTTTCAGTCAAATTGTGTTCCAACAGACATTCTTTATGATAATTTTTCCTTTTTGTTGACTGATTTATTCCATTAAATAGTTAAACCATGATTTGTATAGTTTAAATGCACAAATCTCCTTTATTACCGTGGTACCATCTGTTGATTCACCTATTCTATTCATTTTCCCACCAAGACATCCTGCCCACGTCTAATCCCCCAATTGTCCTCACTCATTAAACTCACATTATACCGCCGATGGTTAATCATTTTTATTGCGTAACCGCTCGACGGCCATGCATCCATGTCTAGAATTGCCCATAGGCGCGCCCATTTTGCGCAAGGGATTGTGGTCTCCAACCGTAACGAGAGAGAGAGAGAGAGAGAGAGAGAGAGAGAGAGAGAGAGAGAGGGGGGGGGGGAGGGGGGGGGGAGAGAGAGGATATATCGTCTCTCTATTTTTAGATTGCTACCATAGATTTATAATATATATTGGCTAGATCACTCATTCACATACGCTCACTATGGGTGCTAGCTGTCCTGACCACTGGATTTTCACTGACTGGCTGACTGACTAACTGCCATCTGACGCAGACGATCAGCTTTGTATATAGCCTCCAAAAGTAAGTAAATCTTTTATTGGTAATTGGAATAGAAATTCTGCTCAATTAGCATTCAAAATAAGGAACTACAAAACTACGGTAAAAATAAATTGGGGAAATACGGTAATACGGAGAAATGCGTCAAAGTCTAACTCATACATTGCTGAAATTCCAAACATTTCTGTACATATAAATATATGATAACTTCTATTCATTTTGGAAACTGCTGCTGTAAGCCGTTGCTGCACACATGTAGATTCCTTTCAGTATTATTGTTTACATAATCTACACAAATCTTTCTTGTACTGACTGAGGAATGACTGGCTCGATAACAGAGCATATAGTTCTAATGGTAAGGTCTTGGCCTGCAAATGGGCATAGGATATTCTCTATGATAATGGATGGATCTGATCTGTCACACAATCATATGACGTTATAATCATTTAGGTCATATGTAGGATGACGTCACAATCAAATTACGTAATGAATGATGTAAATAGCTTCATCGGGAGCATTGAATAGTCCACAAAGTGTACAAATTTTATGTCTATGATTTAATCCTGGGGATTTAATCAATCAATCAATTAATCAATCAATCAATCAATCAACTACTGCCAGTGTCACGATGGAAACCGGGTGAGGACATAGCACACACCATATGGTGTGCATCCGCCATTCTCCTTCGATCAATACTTACCATTCTATTACTTCTGATAACAAGCTAGGAAGCTAGCTGGCTCTAGGAATCTAGATTTAGTAAGCTTTACCGGCTCCTGGAACCGTGTACCCGGTTCCCAACAAACGGGCACCCATCTGCCAGTGAGGCTCATTCTTGTTTGCATAGCAACAAGAGCAGTACATTCTTTTGCATTTGGAGTTTCAGAATTAATTAAAGTTTTTTCTAAGTCTTTTCTGTGCTTGTATTAGCTGTTTCGCTTCAAGGATTTATTGGATTAACATGGAAGGAGCCGTTGAAACCCAGGTTGTATTATTTCATGTTATTCTATAGTATAGAGACTTAGGTCTTTAAAATTTCGTCTGTGTCGCATGTTCCAATCTCTGACCCCGAATCTGGGACGTGTGTTAACAACGAAATATGCCAAATTGGTCAACTTCCTTTAAACCCAACGGCGATCGGCAGTAATATGAAATGAGTAGTTGGCTGTACGGTGTTTCTAACATGAACATCGGCTGATGTCGTTCTCCGTATTATTCGAGCGGGTGACGTTACACCTGTGTGTCATTTCTAGGATTTTTATGGTGAAGAAAATGTTTCATTTATTCATGCATCTTGTTCTGGGTGCTGCATACTTTTTGTACCAGAAAAACTTTGGAATTATGTCAAGTTTTGCATGGTAATCACGATCTGTTTGCATTGATCGGTGGTTTTAAAATTCTTGATTTAAGATGTGTGTTCTGAGGTTTTACCGTGGTTTACAGCAGTTTGCTTAAAATCATGTTGTTTTCTTCACATATCATTTTGGCCTTCGCTTGAGAGTATAATTTGTAATTTATTATTAAATAAACTGCGAATGATAAGCGATATGGATCCTGGTTCCGTTCTATACATCCGTTAGGATCAGTATATGGGTGTATTAATGTCCGCTTTCGTCCTTGTCGCCAGAAAATGCGAACTTTATTGTAACGTTGCAGGGTGAGGTGCTGGAGGGTTAACAATTAATTTACGGTCAATATATTTGAAAAATTATTTGTCTGCCTTCCATTCCTGTTTCGTTCCGCTTGTTAATTTGAGGTTTTGTGCTTATTTTATAGGCCAAGCCTACCCCACCATCATGCCCCGAGCGCCACAAATTTGTGAAAATCATTTACAAAGATCATGTCTGTTACCGTTGTTCGCCACGTAATGTCGATAATAGGTGTAACATATGTTCAGTGTGGCCGGTCGAAATATTGGTCAAGTTCCTTTCCCAGAAGGACATGGCGGGGTCTGACGCGGGGTCAGGTGGCTCGAAGTCAAATCGTGAAGCATCCGTTTCAGTCCCTGGGGGCGCTTCACGTCCGCAAACGGAGGTTTTGGAGATGGCACCTCTAGCGTGGTTCGGGCCCGCTATGCAAGGCTTCTTGCATAGTGTCCTGCCCACGTTGGGGTCGTCCCAGATCCCGAAAGTTGTGAGACAGTGTCTTCCCGTGTCTGGTAAGGACCCGGTCCTTGGACAGGGTTCTGGACTGGCTACTGAGGGAGCCATCTCGTATGGCTCCCTGACAGTTCCGTCGGGCTCTGGCCTGATGGACTCTGTCTCTCTGCGGCCACCACCGGGTGGTCCTGTAGCCGTGGCTAGTCTGGCGACATGGGGGCTGTTTGCCAGGATGGCTCCAGTGTCTCCTAATCTGGTGACGACTTCGGGGTCTGAAGATGAGGAGGCCGAAGAGGAGAGCCTGAGATGCCGCGGGTGGAGAGCATGGAGGTCGATTCCATCCTGGATGGAACCGCCCTCCATCTGTCTGGCGTGGCGCAAGCCAGGACAGTCGCTCCGCCGGTGGTTGAGACCACACCAGTACCAGGCACCCGTCCAGTACTGGTTGGTTTGCCACCAACCGACATGGTGACGGGTGTTGCTGGCCAGGCTGGATACATGCCTATCTCGTGTGGTCTGGCGGTCAAACATGGGGTGCCATTGGTTCCCGTGTATGGCCATGGTTCCATAACTGCTATGGGGCTGCACGGTTTTCCGTGCGGGCTTACTCCATGGACCGGCGAACTCCATGGGGTGGTGGCGGAACCGTACGGTACCAGTGTTTCTGGCTTACCAGCGGTGGAGCCTAACCGAGAGGCCGCTGCTTGTAGAACCGTGAATACATCAATGGGTGATGTATTCACGGGAGTGTCTTCTTCGGAGACAGACTGGTCCGAGGCTCTGGCTTGGCTAGCCAGGGTGGACCCGTCTGCGATTTCGGCCATGGCTGAGGAAGACACACCCCATCTGTTGGTTGCATCGATTAGGTTGTGTCTTGCCCACGGCTCGGATCCATTCCATTGGACTGGATCAATGGTTTAAAGAGTTGTTACATGCTATTTATAGCAAGCAACTCTTGACCAAGAGTCAGCTCCCTGTGGCCTCCATGGAGGTGCGGTCAAGGTGCCGTATTCCCCCTGGGGGAATACGACAGATATGATGTGGTGCCAGCAGTCACTGAGGATGACCGCTGGGTGCTTGGAGTTCAGAGTGCTGGAGCGGGTGGCCCCGCTCCTGCACTTGTAGACAGGTCTCAGGTACACCATGAAGAAGTCCTGGCGCTGTGCAATGAGGGTGTGAGGGCAGCAATGAGTGCTGTCAATCACTGTTATCGCCTACTTCAGTCGCTGTGGACTGAAGCGGGGGCAGGCCACCCTGTGTCACCTGTGGCATTATCATGTGTCAATGACAGCGTGGTGCTGTCAATGGACGCATTGGCAAGGGTCCAAGCAAGAGTAACCAAGTCCAGGAGCCAGATGGTCCTAGCCCATATGTGTCCGGCTACCGCCATTAGGGAGCATTTGCTTGGAATGCTCCTGAATGGCCCAAGCATCTTTGGTGGCCAAGCGCGGGCCATCCTAGAGGACACAGCGAATATCATGCAGAATCGGTTGGCTGTGAATCTAAAGCTAGAACTAGTGCGACAGGCACATGCACTAGGGGCTGTATCCAAGCCATTGACCGTACAACCATCTTCAAAGAAACAGAAAAAGCATAAGAGCAAGGCGAAAGCCAAGCCAACTTCTTCTGCTATTGCTGGGTATTCGTAGCCACCTCCGGCTAAGAAGGCGAAGAAGATTGTAGAGGTTCCTGCCCACCCCACTTGGTCCTGATCGCCCGAGAGGTGGGAAGAGCAATGGTAAATCCTCAATGGGCGAAGGGAGTTAATCGTACCTGAGGGTATGGAAGCTCCCGTCGTATCTGCCTGGACTGGATCCATGGTTTAAAGAGTTGTTACATGCTATTTATAGCAAGCAACTCTGGACCAAGAGTCAGCTTCCTGCGGCCTCCAGGGAGGTGTGGTCAAGGTGCTGTATTCCCACTGGGAATAGTCAGTCAGACCAGTCAAGCCAAGACCAAAATGGTTCTCTCTCTCTGTCTCGTTAAGAGAGGGGGGGGGGCGGATCGTGAGCCAGACACCCGCGTTAGGCGTCAATGCATCTATAGTGGGTGGAAGGCTCATGCATTTCGTCGAGGCTTGGCAAGGTGTGACATCAGACAGTCTCGTCCTGGGATGGATATCCCAGGGTACATGCCAGAGTGGTGGGATTTTCCACCGCAAAATCTGTCTTTGGCACTTGTATGGACACCCGTACCAAGGGAGCCAGACAAGTTAGAAGCCATTCAAAATGAAGTGTCAGGTTTGCTTCTGAAGGGAGCAATAAACCCAGCAAACCAGAACACTCCAGGCTTTTATTCAAACATGTTCCTTGTACCCAAGAGCACAGGGGGGGGGGGGGGGGGGTTGGAGACCTGTACTCAATCTCAGGCAGTTGAATTGGTTTATCCATACACCTCGGTTTCAGATGGAAACTCCGAGGTCGGTAATGGCAGGATTGAGGAAAGGAATGTGGTGTGTGTCAATTGATCTGAAAGATGCATATTTCCACATTCCAATGAACAGGGGTTGTCACAGGTTTCTGAGATTTGCGTTTCAGAGTTGGGTATGGGAATTTGTCGTCCTCCCATTCAGCCTGTCGACAGCTCCGAGGGTTTTCACCAGAGTGGTCCTTGCGGTGACAGCGTTTCTCAGGAGAGAACGTGGTGCTTCAACACCTACATAGACGATTGGCTTATCAAGGTGGACACGCCAGCCAGGTTAGGAATGGATACTGCTCTGACTCTGTAGTTACTTTCAGACCTAGGCTGGATAGTCAACAAGGAGAAATCCGAATTGACACCCGCTCAACATTTCGTTTATTTGTGGATGCGATCGATCTCGAGGAAGGCAGACTGTACCCGTCAGAGCCCAGAGTGGTGTCTCTGTTAGCCATCCTCAAGAGTTTTCGATTGGGAAATCCCATTCAGGCAAGGTGGTTTCTTCAGATGCTGGGCATGATGGTCTCCATGGAGCAGGTAATCCTGTACGCTGCTCTGATGCGAAGACCTATCCAGTTGTGTCTGATGTCCCTGTCAAAGTTGGTACCAGTTTTGGAGCCAATAATGTTGCATCTTGTATGGTGGAAAAAGCGTCAGAATCTCCTAGTAGGATTTTCGCTGCACCTACCCCGCCCCCAGCTATCCGTGTACACGGATGCATCGCTGGAGGGGTGGGGGTCTGCCTGGGAGAACACCAAGTCTCGGGCACATGGACTCTTCAAGAGAGCCAGCTGCATATCAATCTGTTGGAAATGATGGCAGTGGAACTGGCATTGGAAAAGTTTCTTACAAAAGTCAGGGGCAAGGTTATATTGATACCGTCGGACAACTCGACAGTAGTATCATACATAAATCGCCAAGGCGGGACCAGGTCACCCACACTGTGTATGAAGGCGTGGCACTTAATTCAATGGTGCAGGAATTACTGAGTTGTTTTGAAAGCAGCTCACATTCCTGGCCTATTGCACATTCTGGCGGATGCTTTGTCTCGCAGACAGAGGATTCTGCCAACAGAATGGTCTCTCAACCCTCCACTTCTTCACAGGATCTTCGAACATTGGGGCAAACCGTACGTGGACTTGTTCGCCACAAAGGAAAATGCTCGAATCATGACTTATGTCGCCGATTCCAGATCCAAATGCCGTCGATTCAGACGCTCTGGCGATAAGCTGGAGAGGGATGCATGTACGCGTATCCGAAGGGTTTGGTGAAGATCAGAGAGGAACCATGCCTGATCCTGTTAATAGCGCCATATTGGCCCAGCAGGGCGTGGTTCATGGATCTTCTAGATCTGCTGGTGGACAATCCAGTGCAGTTACCCGAGATTCCGAACATAATCTCCCAGGCCAAGGGATGCTTCCTACACGAGCGTCCCGGAATGTTCAAATTGACTGCGTGGATGTTATCAAACAACGTTCCACGTCGGAAGGCTTTTCTCGACAGGCTGCGAAATTCATCGCAGCCGCGAGAAGGAGGTCAACCTTCAAGTCATATAACCACAAGGTTAACAAATTTGCAGAGTGGTGTGAAGGAAAGGGTATTGATACCTTTCAATATACTATTCATCAAATAGCAGACTTTCTCTGTGAGCTGTTCTTTTCAGGACTAGCTCCTGTCACAATTGCTGTATACAAGTCAGCCTTGGCATCAGTTATCCCATTGCTAGCCAACAGGGATAGTCCAGAGGTGGCCCAGTTAAATGTGATGGTGAAGGGAATGAGCAATCTCCAACCAAGACAACCGATAGTCATTCCAGCCTAGATTCTATCTTTAGTGCTTAATGTACTGGCCAAGCACCCTTTTGAACCCTTGGGTTTGGCTAGTCTAAAGCATTTGACTCTAAAGCCGGTTTTTCTATTGGCAGCTTCCTCAGCGAGAAGACGCAGTGAGATCTCTGCGCATTCAGCAGAGAGGGACCAATTTATTGTCTCCAGAGAGGGTCTGCGACTACTGCCAAGAGCAGAGTTTATGTCAAAGAATCAATCTTTGAAATATGCCGGCAAACCGATCATTATACCGAAACTAACTAACTTTGATCATGATGCCAGTGTCTGGTGCCCAGTCTGTGCTTTGACTAAGTATAAAAAACGGACGGACTCATTACATTCGAATGATAGACATCTGTAAATCTGCTATAAGTAGCCATATGGCGCCGCATCCATGGATTCTATCTCTTGTTGGGTGGTAGAATGCATCAAAACTACCCATGAGATTGCGCAAGGGCACACAATGTCAGCGGAATAGCCGCCTCGACGGCCCTCTACAATGGTGTTCCATTAGAGGACATCATGGCTGTTGCACAATGGCACTGTGAGTCCTCTTTCACGGATTACTATATGAGGGATGTGTCAGACTCTGCCAATCTACTCGCTTTAGCTGTTTTGAGATGATAGTTAAACGACCACACTGTTCTTCTCCCTTTTGGTACTTGAAAAAGTAAAAGTTATGGAACAGACATGGTCTAGCGAGAGGATTACAGCCAATATTGTCACGGATGGTCGAAAAAGTGCTTGGTTGAAGGCACCACGTCTGAAATCCAATAATCATAAGGTAATTCAAGTTAGAGAGTTTTTTGTATTATGTTTATATGTCATGATCATTCATATTATATATTCATGCTCATTCCCAGGCTATTATCTGCAAAGAGCAGTTAACCCCCTTAGCATATTCGTGTTTCAGGCGAGATGCATGTTCGTGAGTTCGCTCCCTTTTCTTAGGAGAACAAAGGGGGGGGGGCGGGGTGTGGTGATGCGAATGTGATTCGGTCCCTAAACTTGTCGGTCCTTTTAGATCTCCGTATGTCAAGTTTAAGTCTAAGATCTTTCTCCAGGGGCAAAAGAAACAATTGATGGTTTGCCCCTTCCCACCAGGTTACTGTTTAAATCTGGTGTTATCAGAAGTAATAGAATGGTAAGTATCGATCGAAGGAGAATGAAGGAAATTTCAATTTCCCTTTCTCCGAGATCTACTTACTTACCATTCTATTACGGATCCTGCCTCCCAGCCTCACGGTGGCAAGCCATAGGTATTCTCTTGTTTGGTAGCTATGCAAACAATATGAGCCTCACTGGCAGACAGGTACCCCTTTGTTGGGAACCTGGTTCCAGGAGCCGGTAAAGCTTACTAAATCTAGATTCCTACAGCCAGCTAGCTTCCTAGCTTGTTATCAGAAGTAATAGCATGGTAAGTATTGTTAGATCTCGGAGAAAGGGAAATTGAAATTTCCTTCAGTGTATCAGTATATCCGACATGTGAAAGCTGGTTCACTAAATCCAGATTCTTGTCTTGGTGAGGTGGTCCAGCGGAAAGATGTCTGGGTTGCTGATGCTATATGGAATTGCAGGATGGCGGTTCGATCCCCGACTGAGGAAATGATCAACAAAGTAACCTAATGGGTGCACTCCGTAGGTGGGGTTAGCACAAAAATTTAAGTCATTGCGTTGCCAGTGCGTTAAAAAACTAAGCATACCTACCTACCTACCTGCCCACCAAGCAAGCAAACACGCAAGCAAGCAAGCAAGCAAGCAGTCTTTATTGACAAATCCAACATGTGGCCATACAGACAATATTCAACATTTTATTGAATATTTTGATACTAATTTGATTGGCATTGTATGAATTGTATGGCCTTACTATTTAATCAACATTCTCTTGAAAATTTGAAACTAATTTGCCTGGGCGTTGTATGTCTTTACCATATACAATTGCACCCTATAAAAGCTGCACAGGCATCATAGTCAAAATGCTTGGTGACTGACGTCTCTAGCTCCATCGTGAATATTGGATAGTTGTTCAAGTGTACAAATTTAATTTGACCGGACACTGTTACGGCCATTTTCAGCAAAAGCATCCAGTCAAATTAGTTTCGCGATATTCAACACCTTACCTATATAGTTACCTTGAAATTGGGATTCTGGGAAGTCGTGCATCAAAGTATATATGCCGAAAGAATGGACAGAGCTTAGGCAGAAATGGATCCCACCTTTGAAATTGTCATGAACAAATTTGATCATTAAACTACTAATACCACTTAGTAATGTGTGGTCCACCCAACATGGAGCACTTGTAATAAGTTCTTCTTCTTCTTTTCGATCGCTGGTATCACACTTGGAGAGCCGTTCTCAAGATGAAATCTGTGGTTTTCTGCAGTTCTTCCACAGGCCCATACAGCTTTTCAAGAATAGAGGTTGACAAAGGCCAGATCTCTTCTCTCAGCAGCTGATACGTACTGCAACATTGAAGTATGTGCTCTGTGGTCTGTTCTGCTTCTTCACAAGGACAAGCGGGCGATGTCGTAAGGTGGAACCGCCTGTACATGTGTTGGTTTAGTCTGTTGTGTCCAGTTCTGAGACGAAAAATGGTCACTTGCTCTGGCCTCGAGAGATGATGGTAGGCATCTTCTGATTGAGGTGTTCTATAGTTCATCTCTGTATGGGTAACCATGTTTTCTGTCTGATTCTCTTCTGCACCCACCTTTGCCATCTTGTCTGCTTCCTCATTTCCTTGGACTCCACAGTGTGAGGGGATCCACTGCAGTGCTATCCGAAAGCATTTGATGGTTTGTAGTGCTTCTTCAAGTTGTGGCAGCTTACCTTTGGTGATAGCCTCAAGGACGGAGCGGGCATCAGATAAAAAGACAATCTGTGCAATAGGGTCTGCTGTTCTGCTGATGGTATTAGCTGCATGAACCAGTGAACCAGTGCTTCGACTTCAGCTCTGTAGTTTGTGCAGTGTTTGCCTGTCGGTATTGCAGCTGACTCATGTTGTCCGTTTGGATACTGTATGTGCAGTCCGGCACCTCCGCTCCTAATTGCATCTTTGGCTGATCCATCTGTGTAGATCCTTATCCATGTCTCCTGAGGGTACATTTCTTCCAGCATGGCTAGGGTCAGGGCCTTCTTGCTCACATCACTGTGTTCATTTTTGGTTGTGAGATGAGGTACTGTGGTGCGAATAGCTATGCTCTCTAGTTTGTTTTCCCAGGGTGGAGGATCAAGGGTGTGGTTTGGATCTTCTATTTGTGCTGGCAACATCTCTTGGTGTTTCCTTTGAAGTGCTTTTGTCTCTTTCACAAAACTTGATCTTTTAAGTCTTCCTGATGACAGCTGTGCTTGCCTGATCTTCATCGGGTGGTTATTGAACGATTTGAACTTTGCAGCTTGGATCAGTGCTTTGCATTCCCTTCCTTTGCTAAGTGGGGGAATGCCTGTTGTCTGCTCCATTTTTTCTATTGGTGTTGATCTCATTCCACCAGTGATGATGCGCAGTGCCTGGTTTTGTACTCTGTTGAGGTTCTGTTGATGAGATTTAGCTGTTGTCATCCATGAGCTGGATCCATACTCAAGGTGTGGTCGTACGGCACCTAGGTGGATGGTCTTGAGGATCCTTTCATTGGCACCCCACTTTGTTCCTGCCAGCTTCCTCATGATGTTTAGCTTTCTTCTGGCCTTTGCCTCTGCATTCTGGATGTGCTCCTTCCATGTTAATCTTCTGTCATATGTGACTCCCAGGTATGTCTGCTGGTCCTCGTATTCGAGTGGAGTACCGCCCAGTGTCAGATTGCCAACCTTGGTTTTGGTGGACAGTGTGAATAGCATGGCTGATGATTTTTCTTTGTTGATGGTAATACACCAGCGATTGGCCCAAGCTGTAATTCTGTCCAAGGCGAGCTGCATTCTGTACGTGGCAGTCGTTGTGTACTCCTCGGTGCACCAGATTACGAGGTCATCTGCATAGAGGGCTGCTTGGATCCCATTGGGCAGCTCTGCTACAATGTCATTGATGAAGAGTATGAACAGAGTAGGTGATAATACTCCGCCTTGTGGCACCCCTTGTCTCAGCAATACATTCTGTCCAGATTGTCCATCCACCAGCACCCTAGCTCTGCGATTGTGTAGGTATGACTTGGTCCATCGGAACATGTTGCCACCGATGCCTGTGCGCCGGAGCTTCACGAGGAGGCCATCCTTCCACACCTTGTCAAATGCTTTCTGCAGATCGATAAAGGCAGCTAGCATCACCTTCTTGGCTTGAAAAGTGTCCTCTATGACCTGTGCAAGATGTGTTGTTTGATCTTCTGTGCTCCTGTATCTTCTGAATCCGGCCTGCTCTGAAACTATAATGTTCTCTGACTCCAGGTACCACTGCAACCGCTGGTTGATGATGCGCTCCATGGTCTTGCATATACAGCTTGTAAGACTGATAGGACGGTAGCTCAGCACTTTCGTCTTGTTCTTTCCTTTTTTCAGAATAGGAGTCATTCTGGCTTCCTTCCAGCACTGAGGAACCTCTCCATTGGTCCAACTGAGATTAAAGATGTCTAGCAACTTGCGAAGAGATGCATTACCAAGGTGTTGGATCATTTCATTCGTAATGCCATCTGGCCCGGGAGATTTCTTCTTTTTCAGTTGGCGGATAGCCTTCTTCAGTTCTGTTAAACTAATGTCAACTTTCATTGCATCGTGAGTGTTGGTGTCTGTTCTTTCCTTTTGCTCTTTTCTAACCTCCCTTTGACGCATTCGTGGTATAGAAATGTTGCTTTCTTTTGCATATGCCTTGTAATAAGTGACCACATATTTTAGCAAGTGCAGCCAGATAGTTAGCTCTGCCCTCATGGATGCATGTAGACCCAATCGCAATGCAATGATTCTCTTATGGAACGAGGGTATAAGTTATCCAACCTGTCACTCCAGTGTAGAGGTCATAATCAATTATGTCATAGGTAGGCTGATGTCACAGTCAAAATATGTAATGAATGACGTAACTATGGCCATCAGGAACATTGAAGTCTTTAGCTGTGCGAATTGTGTCTTTTACTATTTAATAAACATTCTGTGATCAGTGATCTTGAGCAATATCAACTTGCATGCCATGAGGGGACAGTGTTTGATAAGTTACCACTGGAATGACTCTCGAGACAGTCATTCCAGATTCCAGTGGCAAATCTGCAAAAAACCCAGTCTTCTCCTGGCCTGCAAATGGACATTCAATATCTAAATATTTTAACAATCTTTACCAAATTTAGACAGTAAAGGTTTAATATATTATAACGACAATACCAAGTACTGTATCCGTTTCATTTTCCCCTTATGTATTATAGCATAAAACACTAGGCTGAACATTCGAGATAGTGTATAAATTTCCATTGTTGTCTCGTAGGGCGTCGAGGCAACAATTTAATATCGTGGACACATTTTACTAGTCACTATATGTGTGGTAAATCTTAACCGCAAAACATGTATAATAATATTGTAGAGCGTGAAAAAGTAGACAAAATTTGCTAAAAATAATGTATGTGTGATTTTCATTAGTAATTTATTGTCCTTAATCCTTCACTGAGAAAACAGCCATGCATGCAGTTATTTAGCACTATGGATAGATAACTGGTGTTCTGAATTTCCAGTCAAAACGGCTATCTATAACATTGTAGCGGTTGGTTTAGATACAGAAATCAACAAAAAGTGTATATATGTGCTACGTTAGTAATGCCTGCAATGTGTTCGGCCTTAGAATTCCACCCACATGGCTAGATAGGTATTTGAATATGCTAATGAAGTATTGAGTTTAAAATGTTTTCCATGAAGTAATCTAATTCGTTGTACACAATTTCATACTGAAAATTGGCTGAAATTTTAGCCAATTCACATTCTTTACTACCCTATTGTCTGTAGGTTATGCTCGGCCATAGATTTTCATCCACATAGACGTGAGTTTGATTATGCTAGCTATATTCTGAATTAAAAAGATTTCTAGATGAAGTAATTTCATAGTATGCAAATCCATACTGAAAAATCGTGAAGTGTATCTGATTCAGGCTTTTCAGTGCCTACTGTCGGTAATACATATTCGGCCCCAGCATTTCAGACACATAGACTTAGAAGGCACTGGATACGCTAGTTATATTTCCAATTCAAAAGAAATTCTACAGCGAAGTAATTTTGCAGTACGCAATTACATACTGAAAATTGGCTAACATTTTAGCAGATCCGCAGCTTTTAATACCCTACTGTCTGCAATAGGTCCAGCTCCACAGTTTTACCGATATGGTTAGTTAGGATTATGAATGCACTAATTTGAAGTCCTGAGTTTAAAATTTTCTACCAAGAAGCAATTTCATAGTACACATTTCTGTATCGAAAATTGGCGTAAATTTTGGCTGTTTCACGGTTTTCAGTACCCTGTTGTATGTAATATATTCGGCGCCAGAATTTAATCATCAGAGACTTAGAGGGATTTGAATACTCTAGCTAGGCCTATATTGCGAATTAAAAAAAGAACGTACTCTGAAGTAATTTCATAGTACGCAATTCCATACTGAAAGCTGGCTCAAATTTTGTCAGATCCACGGTTTTCAGTACGCTACTGTCTGCAATAGATTTTGTCCCAGAATTCCACTGATGTGGTTAGATAGGTATATAAATGCCCTTTTAAAATGTCGAGGTTAAAAATAGTCTACCATAAAGTAATCTCGCAATATGCAATTTAGATGCGTCCAACAGTTATAAGATGCCAACAATTTACTATTTTAAGTACCAATATCTGCATAATCTATTTGCACTCCGCTTTCGAACATCTAGCCATATAGACCTCTATATAGTGTTGTACGGAATATTGCACGATTCTACCATCAAGTAATTTCATAGTATATAGTTATACAATCGACATATGCCACCATTGTAAGATAGTTGGTTCACATTCATCACTTTCCGATAGGTGTTGATATGTCCTGGCATATTGTATGTAATAGCTTTGACCCCAGAATTTCAGTCATATGTATATGAATACGTTAATGAACTATTGAGCTTAAAATATTTATACCATGAAGTAATTTCGTAGTCCACAATTTAATCTAAAAGAATCTGCTCAAATCTGGGCTAATTAACAGTTCCGTATGCCCCACTCTCTTTAATATGTTGTCCCAAAATTTCACCACATAGTTTCAAAGCAAAACTTGACAAATAACGGACTCGATACCCATTTGCCTGGTGTGGTAAAAAGGTAGTCTTTGCAAAAATTCAAATAGACTGCACTACAAATAGATTATGTGTGAAATAACACCAGTCTATACTTACCAAATGTATTACCATGTATATAGTGCACTACAAATAGATTATGGGTGAATATTAGTGTTATCATATCTCTGTATTGTACTATGCCATAATAGATCGTAGATCAAAGATGCCCTTGAGTAATAGGCTACATTTATATAATACAACCTGCGTATCCTTGATACTGTATAACTGTAACAGCTCGGCAGCTACAAAGGCAGCTCTAGACAAATTCGATGCCTGCCACTGCAAACACCTGCGCACCATCACTGGACACTGATGGTCAGACAGCATAATTTCCAATGATGCACTATACAAGATGTGGAATACGTCACCACTGTCTGTAAAAGTCGCCCAGCAAAGATGGTCCATGTTTGGCCATGTGCTAAGGATGACAAGACACAGTGGGCAAAAGCGAATGACTGATTGCAGCTGTAGGATGTTCCTACTATCACAGCCGCAGAATACAGTAATCATACATAATAGATTGTGTGTCAAATCACACCGATCTGTGTGGTACCCACAATATTAATATATGTATATATTGCATTACAAATAGATGTGCGGAAAGCCACCATGGTCTATATTGTACCAATAGTAATCTATCACAAGTCAATTGTGTGTGGAATCACACCAGTATGTATTATAACCCATACAATACTACAGGTATATATTATCACTATTAGGTAGTAGGTCGAACAATACTAGTCTATTCGTTTGACCAGATTAAAACCTACACTAACTTGCACTACATACACTTTGAAAAATTGTGACTGTATAGAATCTGTACTTTTCGGAATCGCTGTGACCCATCTGTTTAAAAAGCAATCTAACTAAAAAGTATAATTTAGCCCAAATTTCTTCTCAGCTGTATAAACAATATGATATCAAATCATTGCTAGCTATACTCATAATTGAATCAAATTCTAGAATGAAATAGTTCCGTGGTCCGCAATTCCATACCGAAAATTGTCTTAAATTTTGGCAAACCAATGATTTTCAGTACCATACTGTCTGCAATAGTTTCGGCCCCTATTTGTTTCGAAATTCATACATATGGTCAGATCGGTATATGAATACGCTAATGAAGTAGCAAGCTTAAAAATGTCTACCATGAAGTAATTTCATAGTACACAATTCCATGGCAAAAATTTGCACAAGTTTTGGCAGATTCTGTTTTCGGTAGCCTACTGTCTGTAATAGGTTCGGACCCAAAATGTCAGATAGATATGAAAATATGCTAATAAAATATCGATTTTTTAAAATTCCACCTTAAACTAATTTTATAATTTGTAACTTAGTAGCAACTAAAAGCTTTCAGATGCTAATAATTTACGTACCGATATCTATATACTCTGTTTGTAACCACTTTTCGAACATCTATCCATACAGAACTCAATATCTATTATTATGTACTAGTGCTGTACGAAATATTGCACGATTCTAACATCAAATAATATCATAATTACAAAGTATATCCATGTAGTTACTTATTCGCAATATGTCCCCATTGAAAGATAGTTTGCTCACATTACACACAATCGGATAGATGTCAATATGTCCTGGCATATCGCTTGTAGGATCGACGCCAGAATTTCACCCATATGTTTGGATAGATATATATATCAATGCGCTAATAAAGTATAGAGTTTTAATAATTTCTACAATGGAGTAATTTCCAAACACGCAATTTAGTCGCAACTTAGTTTTCAAATGGTATTAATTTACTATATATTCATTATCAGAATCTCTGTACTCGGTTTGTAACCAGGCTTTCGAACATAATACCATCTAGAACCCACTTGATATTGCATGATTCTATCATCAAATATTTCTTGCAATAATGTGAAACTCTTTCTATATATCCTATAGTTTAGCTCCAGATACAATCTGAATTGCCAAACAAAACCCCAAGAATTTACGCATATGGTCAACAAGATGGATGGAAAGATGGACGGACAGCCCCAAAATATAATCTGCTTCTTCCCATAGCACATAGCCAATCCTATCCAAGGCTGATGCCATTACAGCAATCTTAAACATATGACACTACCAAGAAACTATCATTATTACAATCGCAATCACCATCAGCATTACATAGCACACTTGTCCTGCAAATATTTTGTCAATTTATCACATTGTCTAATGAGTATGTCTTTACAGTACATTGACTTTAACTCGAAGTCCATGTCTTCCTATAGTATATAGTCCCTGTACCAGTTATACATGCATAATTTATTTTTGTTCTATGTAGGGGTCCAAGGTCTAGATACAGTCACTAGTGGAGAACCCGTTGTGCTACTACAGATTGTATCTTATATATAAAAATGAATTTGAAGCTCAACTTGAATTATAATAATCTCCGGCCACGCTATTTACCATTGATGCCGTGCATCAATATGTGTACTTGTATTTACTTTCATTGTGAAATCCTGTTTAAAACTTTCAACGAGAACCTTTTGAAATTAATTTGTCAGGAAGCTGTTGCTGCCTAAGACAGCAACAGCTTCAATTCAAATTAATTTCAAAATATTCAACATCTTTCCTGTATGGTTACATTCAAATTGAGATTGAAGAGCCAGTTTCCTCGGTGAAAGGGTTAAATAAACATCCCATTTTCTTGTAGTTAAAATTTTGTTACTTATTTTGAAAATTGTTTGACAGAATCTAATTTCACCCACAGGAACCAGGAGTCAAATTGTTTTAAAATGTACATTCTTCTTGAGAAATTATTTCTTCAGAAATTTTGTCATTAACCCTTTTACTGATGGAATACTTTGAATCCAATTTTGAAGGCAACCACACAGGAAAGCAGTTGAATATTTATAAACTAATTTGACTAGAATGTGTTGCTGCCTTAGCAACAGCTTCTAGATAAATTAGTTTCAAAATATTCAACAGAACATTTCTTATTCATACATGTATCATTGAAAAGTTCAGCACTGTTTAAATCAATGCACCCACCTGGGCCCGTATGCATAAAGGTGGTTTAGAGAGTTTAGCGTAAACCCTATGTAACTGTTCATTTACACCACTGTTCATATGCATAACGGAGGTTTAAGGTAAACCCACTGTTAATACAAAACACAGTTTAAGAGACGATATGCATACGGATGGTTTAGTTTAAATGAAGGTGTAAATATCTCAAAATATCCGTTTTATTAAACCTACTCGGGGTGGGGGGGGGGGGAGGAGGCTTAAACGTGGCATAACTTCGCAATCGAAATCCATTTTGGAACAATTCAGTTGTTGGTTGGCGCTGCTGCTGTTAGTGTTATTGATGATGATGATGATGATTAGGCTCTTGGTTGACTCTGCTGCTCTTAGTGCTATTGATGATGATGATGATTGATAATGATGATGATGATGATGATGATCATGAAAATTATGACAAATATGATGATGCTGATGACAACCACGCCGACGATTATGATGATGATCGTAGTGGTGCTTGTGTTGGTAGCGGTGGCGGCGACGGCACATTGGTTGATCGGTTAGCTGTCGTGCATGAAATAGAGTGGGGGAGGAGTAGTAGTAGAAGTGTGTAGGAGGGGAGGAGTGTGGAGTAGGAGGAAGAGGAGGGGATGGAGGAGGACGATGCAGTGTATGTGGAGTGGGTGGGGTGGGGGGCGATGAGGGCGAGGTGGTGCATGCGGATTGGGTGGGGCGGGAATGGGAGTAGATTGAAACAAGTTTTAGTGACTCGTATGCCCGCAGGTATACTTGTTTGAGGAATGCTAAATGTGAACAGTTTGTCTTTGATAAATGACACTTCACCTATCCCTAAAACATTTGCTGATCAAAAAATTGTGATCTCTTCGAGATCTGAACCAGACATGAAAATTTTGAGGAATTTTAGCTTTTCAAGGGAGATAACTCTGGCGAATATAGGCAGATTTTGTCGAAACGAAATCATGACACTTCGTCCATCACTAAGACATCTGCTGGAAAAACAATTGTGAGTGTAGTTTTAAAACTTGTCGAGATCTGCTCCGGACAAGAAAATTTTGATGAATTTTAGCTTTTCAGGGGAGATAACTCAGGCAAATATGGGTGGATTTTGCCGAAATGAAATAATTGCACTTCATCTATCCCTAACACACCTGCTAAAAAAATTGTGAGTGTAGGTCCAAATCTCTTCGAGATCTGCTCGGGACAAGAAAATTTTGATGAATTTGAGCTTTTCATGGGAGATAACTCGGGCAAATATGGCCGGATTCTGCTGAAACGAAATCTTTGCACTTCGGCTATCCCTAACACATCTGCTGGAAAAAAATTGTGAGTGTAGGTTCAAAACTCTTTGATATCTGCTCCAGACAAGAAAACTGTGACAAATTTTTGCTTTTCACGGGAGATAACTCGGGCAAATATGGCCAGATTTTGCCAAAACGAAATCATTGCACTTCATCTATCCCTAACACATCTGCTGGGAAAAAAAATTGAGTGTAGGTTCAAAATGCTGAGATCTGCTCCGGACAAGAAATCAGACTGACGGATGGATGTACGCACGGACGGACGTCGAGCGCCATCACATCATAGTACCCCGCTTACGCGGGCGTATAAAAAGATTGGGACTAATGTGGCTACAGTGATTTTGTGTATACCTGGGAATCTGGTAATTGATCTTATTACCCAGGACGATGATGACTACGACACTGCTGCTGCTGTGGTGAGGCATATGATGATGATGATGCTGACGATGATGACGATGAATCGGTCATGCGTGTGTGCGTATACGGTAGCGATGTGCTACTTTAGCAATCAAATAACTAATTTGGACTGTTTCTAAACAGGCCATTACTATTTTTAAATAACGCAAACCCATATGCCAATTTGTTATTGGCGTGCAAGTTTATAAACGGCGCATGGCCAATTTGGCAATTGGCAAACGACGCACAGCCCATATGCCAATATTAAACTTGCGGCAACAGGCAATAGGATATTAAAAACTCTTACAAACAATATAAAATAAACTATACGAACGGATCAATAGCAAATTGTCATATGTGTTGTACGCCGTTTACAAACAGTCGAGCTGATAACAAATTGGCTCATGGGTCTGCACCATTTACAAACAGGCCAATTGGTACATGTATCTTTGCCTGTTTGCTTCATATTTGCAATAAGCTTAATTGAAAACATGTAGGCATAAATGCACAGCGCAAGGCATTGCATGCTTTTCTGACCGTCGTCGAAATATAGCTTGCCGCGAAATTGACACCTGTATGACACTAAACAATTAATTAATGGTAAACTATGCTTAAGCTTAACCTCAGGTTAACTAACACAGGTTTAATTAAACTACCTTTCAAGCATATCGATTTTGTTAAACCATAAAGAGTGGGTTTACTAAACTAAGTTTAGCTTAAACAAGAGGCCCAAGGGGCCTGTATCGCTCACCTGGACCATATGCATTTCAACTAGAATGCTCTTTATCAACAAGATGGCCACCGAACCATTTATCCCACAGTTTCGAAATTTGCAAATCTTGAGATCAGAATAGCCAAAAACACATATAAAACCAATTTCGGCCTTAAAATCCATCAAATAAAAAAGTCAACTATGGACACCAAACATGCTATGTTTTGGTTGGCCCATGGTGTCCAGGTTTTTTGATGGATCAACTTCCCTTGAACAAACTTCAATGGCTCTTAGTCCCTAATCATATCTGCCAAATTTCGGCCCGATCCCTTCAGCGGTTCTGGAGAAGAAGTTGTTTTCGCTACCAGTAGGTCACCCAAGATGGCCACCAAACCATTTGACCAATCAAGTTCCCTTGAACAAACTTAGTTCAGCTCTTGCCCTAAATCATATTTCATCAGGTATGCATCAATCCCATAAGCGGCTTCGGAGAATAATTTTGGACGTTTCTAAAAATCATCCAAAATCCAAGATGGCCACCGGCCCAATTGGCCGATCGGCTTCATTTGAACAAACTTGAATCTCTACACCCTAAGGATGCTTCCTGCCAAATATAATTGAAATCGGCCAGGTAGTTCTCCAGAAGAAAACATTTTAAATTTCCCATTGCTTCAGTATGGGAGCGTTTGGCGGGAAAATCATCCAAGATGGCCGCCAAATCATTTATCTGAGCTCAGAATACCCCAAAACACATACAAAACCAATTTGGGGCTCAAAATCCATCAAATAAAAAAATCCAATATGGCCGCCAAACATGCTATATTTTGATTGCCCATGTTTTTTGACAGATCAACTTCCCTTGAACAAACTTTAATGGACCTTAGGCCATAATCATATCTGCCAAATTTCGGCCCGATCCCTTCAGCGGTTCTGGAGAAGTCACTTTCGCTATAACTAGGTCAACCAAGATGGCTGCCGAACCATTTGACCAATCAAGTTCCCTTGAACAAACTTGGTTCAGCTCTTGCCCTAGATCATATTTCATGGGATTCACTTCAATCCACCAAGCGGTTTCGGAGAAGATTTTTAAAGACATTTCTTAAAATCGGCCGCAATCCAAATTGGCCACCGGCCAAATTGGCTGATCGGCTTCGTTTGAACAAACTTGGATCCCTATGACCTATGGATACTTCCTGCCAAAGATAACTTATATCGGCCTAGTGGTTCTTGTTCTTGAGAAGTCGTTTAAAGGAAAAAGTTGACCGACGTATGCCGGACTGATGCCCGACGGTCGCCATGGCATAAGCTCACTTGGCCATTCTGGCCAGGTGAGCTAAAAAAACTGCTTGCAGCTGAAAGAAGTCGTCACAACCATTATACAGAATATGAAAATATCCAGCCATGAAGTCTGAACATCCTCTTGACAATCATGCCAAAGCACAGAGCTTCATATATTCATTAGCATATTTTCTCGATTGGTAATGGTAGTTGTTATTATGTCACTCCAGAGCTGTTGGTAAAAACACTTTGAAAGTGCTTCAAGGATGGTAGGCCTCATTTGGAGTCTTTTCCTCGCTTTCAAGTATTTCAAGCCAGCATCAATTGTTGTTTTTACAAAGTAATTATGCATATCTAATTACTTTTGTAGATGAGTAGCTCTTATTTAATTTTAGCTGAAAATTCTTGATTCCTTAATAAAGTTCTGATAGACTTAACCAAGGCCAAAATATAAGCCAAAGCGATTTACCAACTACCAAACATAGTGCTTTCGCCGATGAATTCCCAGACGTCATTTTCAAGGCAACTACACGAAAACTTGAAGTTTGAAATTAATTTGACTAGAAGATGTTGCTGCCTTAGACAGCAACATCTTCCAGCCAAATTAATTTGAAAACATTCAACGGAATAAGTTCTAAATCATAAAAAATTTACTTTTTCAGGGATTTATCGGTGAGAAGGTTAACATTGAGACAACCATCGGAAATGATACCTATCTCTCAAGGAAGTCCCCTTGGCAGGCAAGACACAAATAGCTACAGAGGAATCCGATGCCAACTTGTGAACAAACTCAGATTTGTGGATAAAAATACCTTTTTATTGACAGAAAGAATACATGCAGTAAGAATTTAATAGAATTAATCACATTTATATATATAGTTTTGAGAAATTTACATCAGATTTAAAAATAAAATGTCAAAATATCAACTAATTTATGAAATAACACCGCACAAATCAAGTACCCTATTATTAACAAATCCTTCCAGCCAAAAAATCTACATATTTTGCATACTTAGTAACAAATTACCAATTGAATACTAGAAATATGTTAAATTTGCACATGCATAGATGTAGACATCGAGAAAGGATTTTGATGGCCTGCTTATCCCTAAGATGACATAGACTAACAAGAGGCCAAAGGGCCTGTGGCGCTAACCCGGACCATTAGCAGTTGAACCATTTTTCATTTAAAGACAGATAATTTTCGGAAAATTCAAGATGGCCCCCAAAAGAATTGACCAATCAAAATTCTGTATATACATTCTGAAGCCTACCCAATTAGGGTCCTTCCAGCTGAGATTGATTGAAATCTGCCAAGCGGTTAATGATGTGTAGGCTTTTTAACTGATTTACCAAAAATAGCCACCCAAAAACTGATCAATCAAAATTCTGCATACTAGATCTGAAGCCTGCCATCATAGGGTCCTTCCATCCAAGTCTGGGTGAAATCGCCCAAGTAGTTAATGAGAAGTAGTGTTTTAAGCGATATCCGGTAAATTTTCATAACATTCAAGATTTTCACACAAAAAATAACCAATCAAAATTCTTTATAAAAGTTCTGAAACTTACACCCATAGGGCCTTTCCAGCCAAACTAGGTTGAAATCCGCCAAGCGGTTGATGAGGAGTAGCGTTTTGACAATTTCTGCTCATTTTGTTATAAAATAAGTTTTCAGACAAAAAAATTAATGAATCAAAAATCTGAATAGGTGTTCTAGAGCCTACCACCATAGAATCCATCTAGTCAAATTTGGTTGAAATATGTCAGGAAGTTAAGGAGTAACATTTTGACCGTTTCCTGTAGATTAAAAAAATTGATCATTCAAAATTCTGAATAGAAGTTCTAGAACCTATTACGGTAGAAACAATCTAGCCAAATTTGGTTGAAATATGTCAAGCGGATATGGAGGAGTAGCATTTTGACCATTTCTGGTAAATTTCTCATAAAATCTAAGGTTTTTCACCACAAAAAATTGACCAATCAAAATTCGGAAAAATGTGTGGAGGGTATCAACATAGGATCCTCCCAGCCAAATTTGGTTGAAATCGGTCAAACCGTTAAGGAGAAGCGATTTGACGGATGGACAGATGACTGCCATGGCATAAGCTGACTTGGTCTAGGTGAGCTAATAATACAGTAATGCTTGACAGATCTATATAAAACAACTTGTGATTAGACCACATGAAACAGAGCAGATAGGCAGATCTTTAAACAGTGAATTAAATATATGGCACATAAATGTATGAATTAAATTATTTAGCCATAGATATCATAGGTCACGAAACATGAATGAAACATGAATGCCAGATATTTAATTGCCTGATTTGGCCTCCCTGTCGATAAACAGCCGTGTTCAGAGCAATTGCATTTTTGAGAATAAATAGAATGTTTAATTTGGTTATGTTATTGTGATGATACAATAACATAAATAGAAAAAAGGATGTGAATGTTAATTTTTTTAACCAAGCTTAACATCATCAGCATCCTGACGTTTGATTTTGATCACTAAATCAAACAAGAGGCCCCTTGTTGCTCACCTGAAATTATTGGTCACTGGCACAACCTAACAAAATGAGATGACCACACGAAAAATTTACCAATAAAATTTCTGTGAAGAAAGTTTAGCCAAGTTTTTTAAAATTGTCCCAGTGGTTTAATACGTACGTCTTTTTATGAATTTCTCAGAAATTTTCAGATCATACAAGATGTAGGCCCTTAGTCCCTTATCATATCTCCCAAATTTCGGCCCAATCCATTCAGCGATTCTGGATACAAAGTTGTTTTCATGAAAACCAGGTCATCCAAGACGACTGCTGTTTCTGTAAATAACCTGTCATGAGTTTTGAATCAATCCCCCTTGCGGATTCGGAAAATAAGATTTTTAAAGGCATTTCAGAAATCCAGGATGGCCGTCAGGCAAATTACAGACCAGCTCCATTTGAACAAACATGTATCTCTATGCCCTAAGTATGTTTTCTGCCAAATACACTTGAAATTTCCTATTGCTTTAGTACATGGGAGTTTCTAGTTGGAAAATGATCCATGATGGCGGCTAAAACATTTATCCGACAGTTTCGAAAATGGCAAATCTGAAATCAGAATGCCCAAACACATATATAAAACCAATTTCAGCTTCAAGATTCATCAAAATAAAAAAATTCAATAAGGCCACCAAACATGATACATTTTGATTGGGCCATGGCAGCCATATTTTTTGATGGATCAACTTCCCTTGAACAAATTTGAATGGCCCTTAGGCCCTAATCAAATCTCCGAAATTTCAGCCTGATCCTTCCAGTGGTTCTGGAGAAGTCGTGTTCGAAAAAACTAGGTCATCCAAGATGGCCGCCAAACTATTTGGCCAATCAAGTTCTCTTGAACAAACTTGTTTCAGCTGTTTCCCTAGATCATATTTAATGAGTTTTCTAAAAATCGAACAACATCAAAGATGGCCGCTGCCCATTTGTCCGACCAGTTTCATTTGAACAAACTTGAATATCTATGCCCTAAGGATTGGTCCTGCCAAATATAATTGAAATCGGCCCAGTATTTCTTAAGAAGTCGTTTAAAGAATTCCCCATTGCTTTACTATGGGCCCATTGCTTTACTATGGGAGCCTATTACGAGAATACAAACCAAGATGGTAGCCAAACCATTTATCCGACAGTCTTGAAGGTGGCATATTTGAACTCGCCACCCTGGTAAGCATATATAGAGCAATTTTCGCCATTAAAATACATCAAATACAAAAAAGCCAATATGACCAACAAACGCTAAATTTTGATTGGTTGATGACGGCCATGTTTTTTAACGTACGAACTTCCCTTGAACAACTTCAATAGTCCTTGGTCCCTAAGCATATTTACCAAATTTCAGGTCTATCCATTCAGCAGGTCGGAAGAAGTTGTTTTCACGAAAGCTAGGTCATCCCAGATGGCCGCCAGGCAAATCGGCCAATCAGGTTGCCTTGAACAAACTTGGGTCTACCGTTACAATAGATGATGTGTTATGAGTTTTAAATCAATTCCTGCGGCTTTTTCGGAGATTTTTTAGTGTTTCTAAAAATCGGCCATTTTGGCCGGTGGCCATCTTGGATTTTGGCTGATCGGCTTCGTTTGAACAAACTTGAATCTCTATGCCCTAGGGATTCTTCCTGCCAAATATAATTGAAATCGGCCTAGTGGTTCTTGAGAAGTCGTTTAAAGAAAAAGTTGACTGACGACAGATGACAGACGATCGCCATCGCATAAGCTCACTTGGCCATTCTGGCCAGGTGAGCTAAAAATATGGCAATGAAAATCATAAATTTGGAACAATATCATTGTTGTATTGCTTCCTACACGTATAGCTAACATTGTATTCAAACTCAGTTTCATTAGGGTTAACCAATCTTGAAATATAAGTAAAGATGAATTATCTTATGCAAATGCTTTTTGCTACCAAGGTTACCATGATCTTGACCTTTAACATAGATATTGTAATGTCACTGTGTTGTTGCCATTTGCTATGGGTAACTGTGTGTCCAAAATAAAATGCAACACGCATTCTGTAAGTATTGCTTTGCAATACATGTCCCCTACCTGGTGATATAAATCTTTAGAGATTGACAGTCAAAAATTTCATTGAAAATTGTCAAAAGCAGCTGAAACTCGAACATAATCTGTATCTTCTCATAACGTAGCAATAAACCAAGTCTCAGTTATATATGGTGAAGGAGAAGAAAAAAGTCTTGAAAGCTGATATGTTTGCATTTCATAAGTCAAAAGGGGACATAACTCCATCAAAAAATGACCCAAACGCCTGAAACTCGAACTTGGTCTGTAATTTCTCATAATAAAGTAATGGACCAATCTGTTGAATATCTTGAGACTGCGAGAAAAAGGCCAGAAAACTAACATTTCATAAGTCGAAAGGGGGCATAACTCCATGAAAACTCCTTATACTAAAGCGATGCACCGATTTTTGCCTAAATATCTTGGAGTGTGAAAAAAGTGCGTAAGGCTAATATTTTTCGTATTTCTTAAGTTGAAAGGGGGCATAACTCCATAAAAAATTGACGAAAATGTCTGAAACTCGAATTTGCTCTGTAACTCCTTATACTAAAGCGATGCACCGATTTTCGCTTAAATAATTTGGAAGGCAAAAAAAAGTGCGGAAAGCTGATATTTTTCATATTTTGTCGAAAGGGGGCATAACTCCATCAAACAAGAGCTCCACAAACAGCGCATGATACCCCGCCATGATGACAAACTAATAAATGACAGCTGTCAGAAAATATTTATTTCTTCCTCAGACCAGTAATCCTTATTAAGTGTCAAAGCGATCCGCTAAACGGTCAAGGAGGTATCATCCAGAAACCAATTTTCAAGATGCCTTCCGCGGACTGGTGGCCATATTGGATTTCGGATTATCGTAAATTTCGATAGGTTTCTTCACCAGACATATTCCAACGATCCTAGGAAGTGATCCGATAAATGGTAATGGAGATATCATCCAGAAACCAACTTTCAAGATGGCAGCCCGTGGCTGGCGGCCATCTTGGATTTTGGATTAGTGTCGGGTTCGATAAGTTTCTTCCTCAGACCTAGTCCAACCACTCTATGAAGTTTCTAAGCGACCCGATAAACAGTAACGGAGTTATCATCCGGAAACCAATTTACAAGATGTCCACCATCTAGGATTTCGGATCATTGTCAATCTAGATAGGTTTCTTCAACAGAGGTAGTCGAACCACCGGATGAAGTTTAAAAGCTATCCGATAAATGATAACGGAGTTATCATCTGGAAACCAATTTTCAAGATGGATGCCGGTGGCCATCTTGGATTTCGGATCATCGTCAGTTTCGATAGGTTTCTTCCCCAGACCTAGTCCAACCACCCTATGAAGTTTCAATGCGATCCGCTAAACGGTAACAGTTATCATCCGGAAACCAATTTTCAAGATGGCCGCCAGCGTTAATTTACTACAAATTATTTTAAAACATTCATTTGAACATCACAATTCTGAGAATCAGTTTAACAGTAAATTCTTAACTTAATGATATGAGATTTAACAATATCACAAAATTATACATGAACGAGCTTAGCTCACTACCTTCCATTGCGTAAACCAGCTTAACCCATTACCTTCCAATATGTAAATCAGCTTAGCTCAGTCTTCCGATATGCTAACCAGCTTATCATACTGACATTCAAAATGTAAACCAGCTTATCCTAGAGCTGTGCTCAAAATGGTCAAGCTGTTCACGACATTGTTTTGCAAATGAAAACGATATCACAATATCGTCAGCCCTGACTATACTTCGAGAAAAAGTTGAAATTGATTCTCTAAAATTGTTTTAAAAAAAATAGACCATGTCACGAAAATTTAACACAATTTCCTGTTATAGATTCTTGTTGCCTTACGATTACACTTAATGGATACCTCATAACTATCATCGTGGGAGTAAAATTATTAAATGGGACCGCCTAAATACTGCGTATGCATTTATTACATCAAAATTAGTCAAAGATTTGACATAAAATGTCGTCGCAAAAAGATATAAATCACATGTTGATCCACTAAGGACGATTTTAGATCATCACTCTCGCGTTACTTGAGTAGCACGAAAATGTAAATATTTGTACCCGGTAGGTACTTTCGCAGACACATTTAAATAGGAGAGGTAGAAGAGTTTACTGTACTTTGTGATCAATCCCATTGTACTAGCCAATCAAAATGTAAGAGGAGCGTAACTCGAAGAGAGCATCTAGAACATTATGCAAAAATAAATATCTTGCAACAATGGATGCTAGCGATCTTTTTTTTTATATATATGGCTTGTTAAAATTGAGGTGCTTTAGATAAATAAAACTGACTTTGGGTGGAATTAAGTACCAGTAAATTAATTTAATATCAGTTAAACCAGCGAGGACGAAATAAATACTGTTGGTGCATTAGAAATTTGCTAGTCAATGAAATATGGTAGCTTTAAATTTTTCATGATCACCAAATAAATTATTGATATCGTATCGTAGGTTGAAAAATCGATAAAATTGGAAATCGCGAGTAACGAGCACACCCCTAGCTTATCCCATTGCCTTTCAAGATGTAAACCGGCTGAGCTTAGACAACTGCTTTCAAGTGCCTTCCAATAGGTAATAAGGTAAATAAGTTTACATGTAGCTTATGGCATTACAAGATTTTTGTTCAATAATCTTATATTTATAATAAAATTTTACTTCAGAAAATAAATTTAATTTTTTCATTATTTGAATATTATAAACAAAAATTAATTATTGAATATTCTTTCTAATATCACTAAACAAATATTAACCTTTAAGTCTTACAAACCTGAAATGACAAATATTTTGATGAAAGAAATATTTTATTGACTCCTAAAACTAATTTGACTGGGAGCTGTACCTGGCTATCAAACGGTCTCAGTCAAATTTGTTTCAAAATAGTTAACATCTTTCATGTACAGTTGTTTTGAAACTAAAACATTAAGATTTCAAGGGATAAAACCTTGCTTCAAAGTGTAATACTCAACAGTTTATGATTAACTATTTCATGACTAAGCCGGACAAAACTGCACTGCTCTTGAGGAATGTCAATTTGCAGGTCAAGAGAACACCTTTTTTTGGAAATTTATGATTTGAATGTCTGGCTCGATAAGCAAGACAGCAATTCAAGTGGTAATTTCTAAAAAATAGTCTTTACTTGACCTGCAAATGGACCTTCAATATGCAAACCTTTAGATTCTCCTGACAAAATTTGCCCATTAAAGGGTTAAAAGATGCTGTAAGATACTGATCAAACTCTCTCGATAGCTTTGTGCTACTCCACTTAATGGAAACACGCCCACAGCTTTTAGCAATAACATTCAAAATTTAATCCATTACCATATAAATACTAGCTGCTACTACCGTTAAATCCCATGTATATTGCGCTATCGTGCATAGTGCGCACCCCTAAATTTAACCAAAATCGGCCTGAAAAAACGTTGTTTTCATGTATAGTGCGCAGTAAGATTGAGACGTGTGAACGAAAACTGGTAACAAAAAAAATCAATGACTTACTGCGTGTCGAATACGCTTTCCTTATAAAATCTTGTTTGTGGCGTGCGTTACTCTGTTGTTTAATCATGGGAATATCATTCGCCTACACTTTTAGCAAATATTTTGTATTAAACTTTATTGAATGATATAAAAATACAAATATAATTTCCATCAGAACAGGTTAGAATCCGAATTTTATTTGAGCAGAGCTCATTAACATAAATGATCGTTAGAACATAAAAAATCGGATATTTATTTTATTTCAATTCATAAAATATGAGTTTTGTGCACTGATACTTGAGAATAAAATCGATTTTAATTAAAAAAACTCAAATCCATTTTGGCTCACTCTAACAGTGCCGGTAATTACTTTGATAACTATATCAAAGGCGAGCCCATGAGATTTTGTTCAATCATATACGCAGTAGATGAGTGGTTTCAAGACTCGGTTCACAGGCAGTGTAGTCAGGTGGTGGGGTGGGGTGGGTGGATTAACGCAGTCAGAAATACAATAAACAAAGGTGATAGAGCTGACTGCCTGCCGTTTACAAAATCGACCCTGATCAATTGTGGGTATTGTTTGAGTGGGGGTGGGTTTTATATAATATATTATAGTATATCATCATCATAATATATTAGAATATGGTGCTATAATCTAGTTTATTCCACGCATTGTTTATTAAATAAATTGAAGTATCTTCAATTTGAAATAATTTTCTATTCTCATCCTTTCGTTTCTACAGTTACTTGGTCATACGTTGACGGCTGTGACCTTTAACCTTAACCTGTCAATCATAATCATCCTGCCCGCCGATTGGTAAAAACATTGTGTCGTTTAGCACATATAAAACATTCCTTTCTATATCTATGTAAATGCTAGATCACCTTGAAAAACATCGGCTCTATCATTCTTTTTTTAACACATTTATGTCCATATCTGTGTAGTAATCTATGGATTCTAAACATCTCTATTTTCCAATTGGGAAGACAGGAGTAACCTCCCTTTATAGAAATCAATTAGAACAAATTACAGGAAATAATGGCGTTGTAAAAAAGTTAAACGATGGTTTATTTGATAATTTTACAACACTATATGGTATTTACTAAAGGTATAACACAATATTTAGACAGTAGTAAGACATTTTAACGATCTAGTTGAGATAGTACCATTTATAGACATGTTAGAATGTGATCGTTATCCCCCGACTGATTCCCGATCCATAAAATCATATTTCAGCCCTGAATTTTGCGATTCTGATGAAAATTCTGAGGAAAAAAATGTGACAAATATTTATCCTTGTATATAGTGCGCAGTAGCTTTTAATAACATGTAATTTGAGCAAAAAAGTGCGCAATATACACAGAATTTAACGGTATATATTATTGGAAATTGTGGAAGGATTTTAAGCACTATAATTATAATAATTAAACATCAATTCTGTTGCAATAATAGAGAATTAAATAAAAATGTAAAATATAGAAGCTATCACTTGTCTATGCCCTTAGATAATAAAATTATGATTTTAGCTTTATTACAGCTGAACTGAGCACCATAATTATGTACAAATAAATCCATTTAGTGGGCTAACTGTAATATGTCAGTTTTCTTCTAGAACAATACCTTCCAGCAAACAAATTTCAAAACAGATTCCAATTTTCCATTCATCCCAGAATGCTCTCTTTGGCAGGAAGAGTGGGTGATCCTTAATGAGTCATCAAATTGATACAATATAAGCTGTTCCTAAGCAATTTAACCCTTTCACCGATAAATTCCCAGTATCTCAATCTTTGGGCAGACAAACAAGAAATCTGTCAAATATTTTGAAAATAATATGACTGGAAGACATTCATACTAATTTCAAAATATTCAACAGAATATGCTATACATCGTGAAGAATTTACGTCTTCAGGGATGTGTCATTGAAAGGATTAAAATCAAGCAGATGAATCAGTAAATAGTTTCAACCATTTAATGATTAAAATTTGTCAAGAAACTATAACTGTAAGCTGACAATTCGGCTGTAAAATGGCTACCTTATGTCATGTTGGAATGACTGATAGAAACAAATAAATCCGTAACCCATTATAAATTATACTCCATCTCTTGTTAATATAATATTTACTATTCGATTGGCACGTATAAAGAATACATTTCACGATAAAACTCCCCGTCATTATCTCCACCTCCAAATATGAGCAGCTCATCATCCTGCTGATTATCATGTTTGTATGGCAGACATAGTATAACATGTCCAGCACGAGCAGATGGTAGAGGGTCCATGTATATCTCTGTCCATGTACTAGTTCCTATCAAGAATATCAAATTAACACTATAAACCCTGATATCATAATATATATATAATTTAACCCCTACTACTCCTTAATCAATATCCTGATTTCAACGAAACTTGGGTCGAACAATCATAAGGCGGTAGGTAGGCGTAAAAACGTGTAGAAGTCCTTTAAAAGGCTACTCCATTTAATCAATAGCCCGATTTCACCAAATCTTGGGGGAACGAATTGTGGATTGGACACTATGACTAGTTTGGAAGACCTGCGTCATGATGATATGCCACACATTAATATTACGATGTCAAACTACAACTTGTTCTAGGATTTCACATCTTATTTCTTTATTATTATATGATGTCAAAGAACCAGTCAATATTTGGACTGGTAATGGTAACCATTTACAGACCTACTACAGCGATAAACTTGTTTCCGGCTAGACTACAAAGTAAAAATCTGTGCAACAGTCAAGTCTATCGGGTTGACATGTTTAACTAGATTGCTCAGTCTATGATGCGTCATCATCACAAATCCCCATGTTCACTGCGTTGACCTTTTGACAGTACCCCCACCCACCCATGGAGGCCAGGCCAAATATAAATGTTCTCATCCATTCCGCCATTTCGGAGGGGCTGTATTAATCAATTTCTTGATCTTTTGACCCCCACCCTAACCATTCCACTCTCCTGAGGGCAGAGTCAAATGTTAATGTCTTCTTACAATCTGCAATAATTTGAGTACCTCGCATACTAAATATAGTAGAAATTCCATCCAACAGCTTCGGAGTTGTGCTACAATCATTTTCTTGACCTCTGTGTGTGTGTGTGTGTGTGCGTGCGTGCATGCGTGTGCGCTAAAGTTTTTAGCTTTTTTTACTTCACATGTAGGTCATCATAATTGAAATGCATAATGAATGACATATATCTAGGTCCTCATGACATTGAATAGTCTGTCAAGTGCACGAATTGTATGTATGTATGATTACTGTCAGTGCTCTAAATAAGCTTTTCAATAATTGGGTTATTCACTCTTAGAAATTTTGTAAATTGGTTTAAAAAAAAATTAATTGGTTTTTAAAAAATAAGTTAGTATACATTATTAGCAATAGAACTGAAATTAATTGGGTGATTGGCTATTTCGGTACTCATGATGTTAAAAATTAATTCAGTGATTGGCCATTTTTATTGGGTGAAAACGCAAAAACCCTGCTTATCTAGAGCTCTGATTACTGTATTCTGCGGCTGTCATTATAGAAATATCCTACAGCTGTAATCAGTCCTTTGCTTTTGACCTATGTCTCTTGCCTTCAACCAAAATCCTTAGCTTCCTCAGGTCCATGCGAATTGTATGTCTTTACCACTTTATAATCTGTTGAATATTTTGAAATTAATTTGGCTGGGAGGGTTTTAAAACTAATTCAGCTGGGCGATGTTGGCAGCAACAGCACCGTCAAATTAGTTTTAAAATATTCTACAAGAGGCCCAAAGGCCTGTATCATCAGCTGGAATTATTGGCCAGTGGTACAAACAAACAAAACGAGATTACAACTTTATTAGGCCCTAATTATCTCCCAAATTTCACCCCGATCTGTTCAGCGATTCTGTAGAAGTAATTTTCACGAAAACTAGGTCAACCAAGATAGCCGCTGAAGAATTTGGCCAATCGAGTTCGCTCGAACTAACTTGGTTCAGCTGTTACCCCAGATGATGCTTTGAAATGAGTTTTTAATTGATCGCCCTTTCGGTTTCGGAGACGATTTTTAGATGTTTAAAAAAATCGGCGAAAATCCAAGATATGGCGGCTTCCTTGAAAACTTCCATTAAATTTTCCATTGCTTTAGTATGGGAGTTTTGTCGGGAAAAAGATCCAAGATGGCCGCCAAACCATTTATCTGACAGGTCCAAGTGGCAAATTTGAAATCAGCATACACAAAAACTTATATAAAACCAATTTCAGCTTCAAAATCAATCAAATAACAAGAGGCCCAAAGGGCCTGTATCGCTCACCTGCAATTATTAGCCACTGGCACAAGTGAACAAAATGAGATGACCACCGGAAAAATTTACCAATCTAATGTCTGTGAAGGTTTAGTCGTTTTATTAAAATTGGCCCAGTTGTTCATAAGTAGTATTTTATGATTTTTTTCAGAAAATCCAAGATGGCCATCAAACACGCTAAATTTTGATTGATCCATGACAGCCATGTTTTTTTAAGTATCAAATTTCAAATTTTAATGGAGTTTCGGCCATAATCATATCTGCCTAATTTTGTCCTGATCCGTTCCAGCGGTTCTGGAGAAGAGGTCATCCAAGATGGTGACCGCAATCAAGGTCCCTTGAACAAACTTGATTCAGCTCGTTCACCAGCTCATATTTTATGAGTTTTGAATCGATGCCCCAAGCGGTTTCGGCGATTTTAAATGAAATTTCTAAAAACTGGCAGAAATTCAAGATGGTCACAGGCCAAACTGGTCGATCTCTATGCCCTAGGGATTCTTCTTGCCAAATATAATTGAAATCAGCACTGTGGTTATTGAGAAGCCATTTTAAATTTCCCATTGCTTTACTATGGGAGCTTTTGGCGGGAAAATGATCCAAGATGGCCAGCACACCGTTTATCCGAGTTTCAAAAATGTCAAATTTGAGATCAGAATATCCAAAAAAATATAGAAAACCAATTTGGGCCTCAAAATCCATTAAGCCAGGTGAGCTAATAATATATGCGTCTCCAAACATGGTCTGAAAAGACTGATTGCTTAAAGAACACAAACAGAGAAGACCCAAAGCACGTAAAACTTATGCTTTTGTACAATTTAAATAAAATACATTGCCTGCACACATGTATTATCAAATTTTGGTACCGGTATTAGAGTTTCTTCGAATCTGAAAACACGTGTAGCACTTCAGAATAGGACTTCACGATATAACATTATATCGAATACCAGTATTATAGCTATACCGTTAGTCATACTGATATGAGTTTGCTGATACCAAATATCGAGATATAACATAAAACTGGTATGACATTTTGTTTAGGCAGATAATCTGCTTTCCATTAGCAAAATTCATTAGTATATTTGTCTAATCAGATAAGCGACTGCTCTTCATAGAGGAAAATAATATTTTACCTGTATTTAGTGACCACATTTATCATTTTCTTATTTATCCGGATCCGTCGAGTTGTTGTTTGGAGGCTAGAGTAATTGATAAATTAACGAATTCTGCCACGAAAATTGGTTACATATAAGAATGCACTTCTTGCGAAAAATAGAATAAAACTTATTTTAATTAAGCTCATAGGACAGCAGATTGTTAAAAATGTCTAAAATATATCTTTTCTTGAGCTAATATTTTATAATTTTGGCACGTTGTTTGCTAGAAAATCGCAATTTCAAATGAATATTTTGCCTCATAATATTTATCTCAATTCCTACAGCCTGGTTAGAGATTTCCCGGAATTGCACAACTTTGTAGCGACCACCAAATGACCCAAGTAAAGAGAAACCGACAATATGAGAATAACTTCTCAATCCCTGCAAGCTCTATTCCCTTCTTATATTGGTGGATTGCTAGGTATTGATTGATATGAGCGTAAGACTCTGTATTTTCAGCATATATGCTGGTCTATTTAGTAAGTGGTATAATGGCTAAGTTGTACGCCTGTGCGGAGATACCACAGGTTTTCGTGGAATGTTTATTTATTATACTGGCGTATATCAATATAAGTAGCCAGAAAAATTTGTAAAACAGAGGTTTACATCCATTATCCAATGTTTTTGACTCATAACATTGATATTTGTCAGGAAAATGTCAACAGGTTTAGCCGTTTGCAGTCTGATTAGGCGAGTTTATTTGGGACGAGATGGTCACTGGTTATCTCACGATCCCCACGCAGGTGCGTCTCTGTGGAGGTCGCAGAAATAGATGTACATTCATGGCAAATTCTAATCATTTCTAAGGACGATTTTGGGATCATTTAAGCCGTTATAATTTAGCGTTTAATATCAGGATTCGTGTAATTTCTAAGTTCAGCAACTATTTCAGTAGGCCACACGGGGACTACGATGGACTCGCTATGGTCAACCCCATCCTTCATTCTGTTTTGCAATAATACCGATATTAAAGGTATACCGGTATGGAAATTAATATCGATACTGGTACTCATTTTCCCAATACTGTGAAGCCCTAGTTGAGAATTCATGCGATGATGTCATACCGTGAATCCTTTGTAGTGGCAAAAGTATGATTTTTAAACCAAATTTTAACAATGACAGAGTTTGTAAATCTGTCAACTTTTTAATTTACACACTGATAAAAACTATTATTTTTTGCCATTTTTATTGAAATTGTTAAAAGATAGAATATGGATCAAAACAAATCTGGCATTGAATACAGAAATGTTTATTCAATATTGGTAAATATCAATGAAATACATACCCATATTGAAGACATGTGTGTCAGGCAAGGCCAAATTACCGTCATAGCCTCCATGTATAAGTACCCGCTCACCACTCAATGCACATGCTGCATGCCAGCTGCAAAGGCAATCATTTATAGCCATGTACATTAGACCCGAATACTGTATGTAGATGACAGACACTATACAGAATCTACCAGAAACTAATTGCATCGTATATATTTATATTTACCGCATATAATAACGTTTTAATAAAAGGTCAAATTCTGCCCCCAAAATTAAGATCTTTGCTTATTGAATGTCCATTTGCAGAGCAAGAGAAAAGAATTTTTGAAAAGTTACGACTGCGATGACTAGCTCGTTTATTGACCCAGACATTTCAGCGGTAACATCTTTTAAATAGTCTAATGTTGCCCTGCAAATCGACATTCTTCAAAATCACTGCAGAATCTGGTCTTGCCTGGCATTAAAAGGTATACATATTATTTAGAAAACAATTCAACTTTGTTGTTGCCACAGAAAGCACTAACAGTCACATTGCTCTCAAAGTATTCAGCAGCTTCTAACGATTTATTGTTCAAACGGGGCAAAATCAGTTTTTGGCGGGTAAAGATTTATCTACTTACCTTCTATGCTTGGGTGGAGTGCCATTTACCACAGGCTGATTCCATTCAAGTGAGCCTATATACGAGGAAAACGCATTACTGTTATAATATCATTTAAACATAGTATTGTTCTTAAGCCTAGGATTAACAAGCATTCTGTAAGTATTGCTTTGCAATACATAAGTCCCCAACCTGGTGATATAAATCTTTAGAGATTGACAGTCAAAAATGTCATTAAAAATTGTCAAAAGCAGCTAAAACTCGAACTTGATCTGTAACATAGCAATAAACCAAGTCTCAGTTATATATGGTGAAGGAGAAGGAGAAAGTCTTGAAAGCTGATATGTTTGTATTTCATAAGTCGAAAGGGGACATAACTCCATCAAAAAATGACGCAAATGCCTGAAACCCGAACTTGGTCTGTAATTTCTCATAATAAAGTAATGTACCAATTCTCAGTTGAATATCTTAAAGACTGCGAGAAAAAGGGTAGGAAACTAATATTTTTCGTATTTCATAGGTCGAAAGGGGGCATAAATCCATCAAAGATTTATGCATAAGCCTGAAACTCAAACTTGTTCTATAACTTCTCATAACAAAGTAATGTAGCAATTCTCAGTATAATATCTTGCGGAAAACTAATATTTTTCGTATTGCATATGTCAAAAGGGGGCATAACTCCATGAAAAATTTACGAAAATGTCTGAAACGCGAACTTGCTCTGTAACTCCTTATACTAAAGCGATGCACTGATTTTTGCTTAACTATCTTGAAGTAGTGCGAAAAAAGTGTGGAAAGCTGATATTTTTCGTATTTCTTAACTCGAAAGGGGGCATAACTCCATAAAAAAATTGACGCATATGCCTGAAACTCGAACTTGGTCTGTAACTTCTCATAACAAAGCAATAATCCAGTTCTCAGTTGAATACCTTGAAGGACTGCGAAAAAAAGTACGGAAAACCAACTGCGACAGACGGACGGAGTGCAAACCTATAGTCCCCACGGTTTTACCGGTAGGGGACTAATAAAAGACCAGTTCTGGTCACACATCCCCCGACCAAGGATTTTTTAGCACAACCCCAATTTTACTCTGGTGATTACAGACAAATTTTGGCCAAATGCAATCCCAGTCAAGGTCTCATGCAGATGGCTGTATTTTTGAAATCTGAATTGAATCCATCCTGGCTAACTGACGTTATCAAACAGAAACCAAATATTTTACGATTTTTCAAGTAATCAAGGCTGAAGCGGAATAACTCTGATGGATCCAGACACATTTCATCAATATCCAATCCCCACCGAGGTCTTGTCATAAGGAGTTGACATTCCAAATTTGATATGAATCCCAGCAGGCTAACTGAAGTTATTGAAAGAAACCAAAATATTTTATGATTTTTCAAGTAATTAAGGGAAATAACTCTGATGGATCTCGACACATTTCACCGATATGCAACCCCCACCGAGGTCTTGTCATAAGTTGACCTTCCAAATTTGAAATGAATCCATTCAAGCTAACTGAAGTTATCGAATGGAAAGTAAATAGTAAAAAAAATTTCAAGAAATCAAGGGGATAACTCTGGTGTGTCTGGACACATTTCGTTGATATGTAATCACCACCGAGGTCTTGTCACAAGGAATTGACAATATCCAAATTTCAAATGAATCCATTTAAGTTAACTGGTCACCGAGCGGAAACCACATATTTTACGATTTTTCAAGAAATAAAGGGGTGTTAATTATGGTGGGTCCAGATACATGTACATTTCGCCGATATGCAATCTCCACTGAAGTCATGTCATAAGCAGTTGACATTCCAAATTTGAAATGAATCCATTAAAGCTAACTGAAGTTATCGAACGGAAACTAAATGCGGACGGACACACGGATGGGGCCCCCGTTTTTATAGTCCCCGACGACGATGTCAGCTCCCCAAAAGCATACTCCATAGGGACACTGTTTAAACTATAGTCCAGACAAAAGTTCTCTGTAATGTTCAGTGAACCATGAAAAGTAGGTCAAAAGGATGTTCAGTAGGTCACAAATTATCATTTGCGACACACCTTCAGCCTATAATATATATCCATACACCATGTTCAGTTCCAATATATGCCAAACTGTTGAAATTATAGCCCGGACAAACACATTCTGTAATGCTCAATGAACCATGAAAAGTAGGTGAATGGTAGGCGACGCTGACCTACTCTTCATAGACTGTACACCGCCTCCCTTTTTACACACTCCACATCTTCTCTATAAGATGCATCCACACACCCAAGTTTCATGATCGTACATATAAAAGTCTTGAAACTATGGCCGGATTTCCGGATTTAAGTAAGAGACTGTGGCATGCCCATGCGATATAACTGACTTCCAGACACATTCGTTTATTGACACCCCTTCAGTTACCCTTTGAACATAGCATTATTTTGTCATTGAGAGCGGCCCATCTTGTCTCCTAACGCAGTGGTATCTGACATCATTCACGCTCAAATGAGCTGAATTTAGTAGCAATTGCGGCTCTTTAGTGACGCATTAATTGCACTCATGCCGTCCGTTACAGACTGCTTTGAACAGAGTTCATAGACAATTCTTAACCCATATTCTCTGCGATATGAAAACTAATCTGTTAAATATTTTGAAATTAAATGTGCAAAACATTGTTGGTGCTCAGGACAGCAACATTTTTCATCCAGCTTAGTCTCAAAATATTCAACAATTTTCAAACAGGCTCACATAGGATTTTCACATTCCGAGTTTTTTGGGATTTCAATGTAGGGCATTTAAGTGAAATTGACATGCAATCATATTATGGCCGTAAAGCATATTGGCCTAGATGGCATTAAAGCTATGATGAGAATATAATTTACTAGTCTGCATTTACACCTGAGCCAGAATGACATCTTGGAAACTGGGTGAAATGCCATGCAATGGCGGTTGACAAACTTGGGGAATACATTGAAATTTCATATTCAACATCAAATATCCTTCTTGGATGACTAAGTATATATATGAAAATTGCGTCTCTTACTTACATACAGTACGTCACATTCTATTATTTTAATACGAAAATTCTTGCTCCATTTAGAAATGTTTTAACATGTTGCGGGACAAAAAATGAACAGAAACAAAACAACAAGAATTCTGCGGAATTAAATGTTTCTCCTGACTCCTCTTTCTCATAGATACCTTGACCTTTGACATTGATGTCTTCATGCTGCTTTCTAAAATCATAGATAACCATGTATCCAAGCTTAATTCTAATTCTTCTTCTTTTTGATCGCTGGTATCACACTTGGAGAGCCGTTCTCAAGATGAAATCTGTGGTTTTCTGCAGTTCTTCCACAGGCCCATACAGCTTTTCAAGAAAAGAGGTTGACAAAGGCCAGATCTCTTCTCTCAGCAGCTGATACGTACTGCAACATTGAAGTATGTGCTCTGTGGTCTGTTCTGCTTCTCCACAAGGACAAGCAGGCGATGTCGTAAGGTGGAACTGCCTGTACATGTGTTGGTTTAGTCTGTTGTGTCCAGTTCTGAGACGAAAAATGGTCACTTGCTCTGGCCTCGAGAGACGATGGTAGGCATCTTCTGATTGAGGTGTTCTATAGAGTGACTTGATGATAGTCTTCATCTCGGTATGGGTAACCATGTTTTCTGTCTGATTCTCTTCTGCACCCACCTTTGCCATCTTGTCTGCTTCCTCATTTCCCTGGACTCCACAGTGTGAGGGGATCCACTGCAGTGCTATCCGAAAGCATTTGATGGTTTGTAGTGCTTCTTCAAGTTGTGGCAGCTTACCTTTGGTGATAGGCTCAAGGACGGAGCGGGCATCAGATAAAAAGACAATCTGTGCAATAGGGTCTGCTGTTCTGCTGATGGTATTAGCTGCATGAACCAGTGCTTCGACTTCAGCTCTGTAGTTTGTGCAGTGTTTGCCTGTCGGTATTGCAGCTGACTCATGTTGCTTAATTCTAATGATAAATGATATGCTAAATGCAGGTTTGGCAAAGCCGAGGTCAAATAGCAGTCAAAATGATCTGGACCTTTGAGCTAATGACGACACTATCATCATGCTGGCCCCTAATAGTATAAGCAACCATGTGTCAAAGTTTGGTTCCAATAGGATTAAGCAATCCTAAAATATAGGTAGACGATTTGCTAAATGCAGAAACATAACGTTGATGCCACCGTCATCGGAAAAGAAAGACCCATGTCTCGCTTTCTGATTCACAGGCCAGACAAAAACGGAAACGAAACAAAACAAAAATGGAACAGAAACAAAACAGATATAAAGCAAAAACAAAACAAGCACGACAATCAGAGATTGCTAAATTATGACCCCCCCCCCTCCCCCAAGCACAATCACACCCAAGATTGGTCACCATGACCTTGACCGTTGACACCAAAATCGATAGGGTTCTCCGAAACACCAGGGACAAACTGCCACTCAAGATTAGTAATGATCCTGTCAATCAAACTCGAGCTATTATCCGGAAACACAATATTATCTCATTAAATAGGTCACCGTGACCATGACCATTGACCCCAAAATCGATGAGTTCTTCGGACCACCAAGGAAAGCTCCCAAGCCAGATTGTTAATGATCCCTTCAATAGAACTTGAGCTACAATCCAGAAACGGAATATTATGTCACTAATTATGTCAGTGACCTTGACCGTTGAGCCGAAAATTTATAGGGTTCTTCGACCCACCAAGAAAAACACTTCCATGCCAGATTGGTAACGATCCATACAGCTCCAGTTATCACACAGAAACACAATATTAATTCATTAATTAGGGCACTGTGACCTTGACCCCAATATTAATAGGGTTCTTCGGACCAACAAGGACATGCTCCAATGCCAGATTGTTAAAGATCCCTTCAATAGAACTCGAGTGATCATCTGGAAACAATATAACCTAAGTAATTAGGTCACCATGACCGTTTGACGCCAAAATTGAGTTCTTCGGACCACCAAGGACAAGCTCCCATGCCAGATTGGTAACGACCCCTTCAATAGCACTCGAGTTATCATCAGGAAACAAAATATTACATAATTAATTAGGACACATTGACCTTGACCATTGACACCCAAATCTATAGGGTTCTTCGAAACATCAAGGATATCCTCCCCCCCCAAGATTAGTAATGATCCCTTTAATGGAACTCGAGTTATCATCCGGAAACGCAATATTACGTCATTAAATAGGTCACCATGACTGTGACCTTTGACACCAAAATCGATAGAGTGCTTCGGACCACACTCAAGCCAGACTGGTAATGATCCCTTCAATAGAACTTGAGTTATAATCCAGAAACACAATATTACGTCATTAATTATGTCACCGTGACCTTGACCTGAAAATCGATATGGTTCTTCGGCCCACCAAGAAAAATGCTTCCATGCCAGATTGGTAACGACTGGTCACCATGACTGTGACCCCAAAATCAGTAGGGTGGCGAGGCATAATAAAAATAAGATCACAGTATATAACTAGAAGGATCATGTCCCATGTGTTGAGCCCTTTTGTACTTCCGCAGATCACACATTATATGGATTGGGGTCTCAAAATTTGGATTACTATAATAGGGTTTGATATAGGTCATGGTATGGTATCCTATAGGGCTGGGCAGTGGGCATGGCATGGCAGCGAGAAAGTCTGGTGCATCAGTGCTGTGGAACTTATAAGTGTTATGTAACCTCACATTGAATATGGTTGACCATTAGAGACACTCCGGTATTAAAAAGGCAAATTACTTTCCAGAGCAAGATCCCCCACGGTATTCCTCCATGAGGAAGTCATAAGGATATAACCTAAAGACTGTAGCATAAAGCCTTCCCGTGTACCATACCTGTAGCCCTTGATGCATTAAATGACTATTGATAAACTTCTTATTCTTGGCTTAAAATGAGACAAAACACCCGGAAATTAAGTCTAAACCACATAAAGGTATGGACTAAATTTGACAATCATTTAACTTATGATGGAAACTGGATTCAATGATATTATATGTCCATTGAAAAACTTTAAGTGTCTTTTAATTCTTGGGGCAAAATAAAATATGTTCAAACTATATAAAAATATGGTAAAAAATTGGAAATCATTCTGATTTTAATATCATAGAAACTGGTTGCAATGATGATATTGAACAAATCTGTAGTTTTATTAAAATCGGATAGACCCTTTATGAATTAGATGTCCATCAAAAAACTAACATTTACATAATTCTTGCTGCAGGCCATTTGGATTGCTATGTCGAGCCATCCTCCGCTTCGAGCAGGGCCCCAACAAAAATGGAATAACTGTAGTTACCAAGAAGATAACTCCATAATTGTTTTGCTTTGGTCTCATTTCATCTTTGTTTTGTTTCAATTCTATTTTGAGCTGTAGTGTAAATAACAGCTTCATATGCAAGATCAAGTTTCTTGTACAAATCTCATATTTTGAAACTCGCCACGGTCACAGTGGACACAAACATCGGTTTTATAACAAACCTTTCTATATACTTTCTTAATACGAGATGTATTGTTCACCTGGAACATAGGCAGATCATCACCTATAAGTAAACCTCTAAGGTTTGGCCAGAAATGCAACAAGAACAAGCATTGTCCTACCAAATTGGTCAAAATTGGTCCAGTGGTTCTAAAGAATCCAAGATGGGCGCTGACCAAATTCGCTGATTAGTTTCGTTTGAAGAACCTGGATCTCTGTGCCATAAGGATAATTCCTGCCAAATATAATTGAAATCGGCCCGGTAGTTCTCTTCTTTAAAGCCAAGGACCCGGGAACTAACAAATGCTCTTGAATGATAGCTTTATATAATAAGCAACCTATAGCCACCAGCAAAGAGAAATAAATCGGAAATATTTAAAAAAAGCAGATAAATATCATTTACATCGCTCTGGCATTTTTGTCTGGCCAATTAGTGATGCAGCTGGCCCTATCCGCACTGGTGTATGCCGAGCGAATATATAATACCTGCTATAGCCGGTCATATACATGTAAACTGTTATATTTGAGTTTTAAGGTGATTAAACACTACTTCCTATAGGTAAAATACTGTAATCTTAAAACAATTTGACTGAAAGCCGTTGTTTCCAGAGACAGAATCTACATTCAGTCACACAAATTTCAAAATATTCAGTAGGCATCATGTTGCGATCTTGGAAACCAGTGGTGTATTTTGAAATAATTTAGACCGAAACTCGTTGCTTCCACCAGAAACAATGACTCAAATATGTTTTCAAAAAGATCATTAGTGAATTAACAGTAGTGACATAATCGCAATAACGAATACTATTCATGCCGCTTACAAAATTATATTCAGGTGTGCTTACCTTTATTCAGGTATGCGTACATGCACAAATTGTTGAAACACGACGGAGCGAGTAGGACCAGCGACGTTACAAAATGGTTGCAAGCTAAGCATGACTAGAGCTAGTAAATGCTTGTTCTCAAATTATTCCCATTCATTTCCGTTTTTACCGGTGGTAATATATTTAACAAGAGGTCCAAGGGCCTTATCGCTCACCTGGACTAATAGCATTTGAACACACATAATACTTCAAATCCAGCAGTAACAAGACATAAAATACAAAATTGGAATTCAGTACGAACAATAGTTAGTGGGAAATTAATGATGAACACTGACCACATTGTAATCAGATTGAACCTGGTTCCGTCCAGCCAAAAAAAAAAAAAAAATCAAATATGACCACCGAACCCAAAATCTTTATTGGTCCATAACAGCCATGTTTTCTCAAGGATCAAGTTCTCTTAAACAAACTTTAATCACCTTTAGTTACCGATGAAATTAATTAATGAGTTTCAGTCTAATCCATACAGCAGTTCCCGAGATGTAATTTTTGGGAACAAGATGGCCAGTGTAACTACCACTATAGGATCTTTCCAGCCAAACTTGGTTGAAATTTCCCAAAGCGGTTAATGAGGAGTACGTTTTAAATGAATTCCCACTTTTTGGAAGATCCATGATGGTCACCCAAAAAAAAAATCAAGCAGTCAAAATCCTGTATACAAGCTCTGAACCATATCATTCTACGGTCCTTCCAGCCAAGTTTGCTTGAAATCGGTCAAGTTTGTAATGAGAAGTAGGATTTTATCTGGTTTCCAGAAATTTTCAGAAAATTCAAGATGGCCACCGGAAATATTAACCAATAAAAATTCTGTATACAAGTTCTGAAACCTACCAGCCTAGTATCTTTCAAGCCAAGTCTGATTAAAATTGCTCAAGTAGTTAATGAGTAATATTTTAAACCATTTCCTGCCATTTTTCAGAAAATTCAAGATGACCAACAGCTCAAGGAATTGACGAAACAAATTCTGTAGACCAGTTGTCAAGCAGACTAGTCTGGGTGCCTCTCAACCGTGTTTGCTTGAAATCGTTCAAGCTGTTAATGAGGAGTAGCATTTTACAAGATTTCTTGAAATTTTCAGAAAATCCAAGATGGCCACCAGAAAACTTGACCCATCAAAATTCTGCATACAAATCCTGAAACGTACAGGCCTAGTATCCTTTCAGCCAAGTCTGGTTGAAATTGGCCGAAGTAGTTAATGAGTAGCATTTTAAATAAATTCCCAACATTTTCCAGAAAATTCAAGATGTCCCTCACCCAAAAAAAATTGATCAATCAAAATTCTGTATGCAAGTTCTGAGGCATACCAGTCCAGGATCCTCCCAACCGAGGTTGCGTGAAATCGGCCAAGTCGTCAAGAAGTAGGCTTTTAAATAATTTCCAGAAATTTTCAGAAAATGCAAGATGACCGCCAGAAATATTGACCAATCAGAATTCTCGTTAGAAGTGTCGAAGCCTACCAGGATAGAAATAGTCCACCAAAGTTTCATTGAAGTTGGGCCATTTATATTGGAGGAGTAGCATTTTAAACGACCTCCGGAAATTTTTTTTAAAAGGAAAATCCAAGATGGCCACCAGAAAAATTGACCAATCAAAATTCTGTTTAGAAGTTCTTGAGCCTACCACCATAGGATCCTTCCTGCCAAATTTGGTTGAAATCGTTTAAAGGATAAATGAGGTTGCGATTTGATGGATGGACGCACAACGGATGACAGGCGGACAGACAGATGACCGCTATGGCATAAGCTCACTTGGCCCGAATATGAAATTACCAATAAACATCATTTTATAGCTCCATTTTCCTTCGAAAATGTTAAATTTATACAAAAATCTATACAAAACCAATTTGGACCTCAAACTCCATCAAATAAAAACATCCAATGTGGCCGCCAAGCACACTACATTTTGCTTGGCCCAGGGCAGATATGTTTTGATGTATCAAATTCCTGTGAACAAATTTTAATGGCCTTTATTCCTAATCATATCTCTCAAATTTCTGCTTGATCCGCTCAGCGTTTCTGGACAAGTCTTTTAGTAAAAAACTAGGTCATCCATCATGGCCCCCGCTAGTGTTTGGCCAATCAAGTCACTTGAACAAAGCTAGTTCAGCTTTTGCCCCAGATGTGTCATGAGTTTTGAATCGATTCTACAAGCTATTTCATAGAAGATTTTTAAGGTTTCTAAGAATCGGTCAAATTCCAAGATTTGAGTCACTATGCCCTAAGGGTGCTTCCTGCCAAATATCATTGAAATTGGCACAGAGGTTCTAAAGAAGACATTTTAGATTTCTTATTGCTCTAGTAATGGAGCTTTTGGTAGAAAAATGATCAACGATGGCTGCCAAACTGTTTACACAATTTAAAAAATGTAAAATTTGAAATCGTCATACCCAAAAACCTATACAAAACCAATTTCGGCGTAAAAATCTATCAGATAAAAAAATCTAATATGTCTGCTAAATATACGACATTTTGATTGGCCCATAGCAGCCATAGTTTTTGGTATATCAGCTTCCCATGAACAGACTTTAATGACCATTAGTTCCTAATCATGTCTCGCAAATTACAGCCCGATCCGTTCAGTGGTTCTGGAGAAGTCATTTAGACGAAAACTAGGACATCCAAGATGGCCGCCGAAGCATTTGGCCAATAAGGTTCCGTCGAACAAACTCTGTTCAGCTGTTGTCATAGATGTTTCATGAGTTTTGAATCAATCCCTTAAGCGGTTTCGGAGATTTTTCAGAGATCCATGTTTGTTTAAATGAATCCGATCAGCCAATTTGGCTGGTGACCATATTGGATTTTGACTGATTTTTAAACATCTTGTCCGAAACCACTTTGCAGATCGATTCCAAACGCATGAAACATCATCTAGGGCAATAACTGAATTAAGTTTGTTCGAAGGAACTTGACTGACCAAATGCTTCAGTGGCCATCTTGATCTAAACGCATGAAATTTTCTCCAGAACCGCTGAACAGATTGGGCCGTAATTTGTGAGATATGATTAGGGACTAAGTGCCATTAAAACTTCAAGGGAATGTGATAAGTAAAAAACATGGTGACCATGTTCTTGGTACAAATATTTGTCAAATCTTTAGCGTCTATTTCTAGACGATGGCCTTTCTAGTTGAAATGTCTATGTTCCAGGTGAGCGATACAGGCCGCTTGGGCCTCTTGTCAGTATTCCTTGCCGTTGTCATCTAGTTGCTTTGTATTACACCATAGACAGATATTAACTCTTCATTGATCATAATGGCAAAGTATACATAGAATCTTGTGATACCCATTATAGGTCAAGCTAATGACAAATTCCAGGGATGTGATCGATCTCGAAAAAAAAGAAAAGGAAATGGTTCGATGCGAAGCGTCAGTCCTTCTTGACTTATGAATTGCCATGCATGAGCTCCGAAGTCAATTAACCCGTAAATTGTCAGGCGAGTCAAAAAGCCTATACAATGGTCCTGAGAAAAATCCATTTGCAGGCCAAGTCATTTTTCGAAAATGTACAACTGGAATGACTGGCTCGGTAACTGAGCCAGTCATTCCAGTGATAAATTTTCCAAATACATTTAGACTATTTCTGTAAGTATGATGCTTCTTGAAAATCTGACCAGCAAAATTATAGGATTTTCTTTCAATCTGATTAGAAAAAAAATGATTTCCTGTAAAAATAGAAAAAATCCCATCCCTGCAAATTCTTTATGATGTAAGGACTATTCTGTAGAATATTTTGCTGTCTATGGCCTGCAATAGGTTCCAGTTAAATTAGTTTCAAAATATTCAAACACCTTCCTGTATAATTGTTTTGAAATTTAAACACAGGCATTTTAAGGATAAATGGTTAATGCGGACGTATATTTTGAACAATCCACATAAGTGTTGAAATATCATGTATCATCTATATAATAACTTACACAAATCAAGAATAAATAAGTCATTGTAGCATATTGGTGCATCCCATCCGCCAAACACAACAAGTTGATCACCAATCAATGTGGCTGAGTGGCTGCAAATTGAAACACAATAAACATCACAAACTGTGTACCATCACATAAAAGAATTGAATCCCATAGCATTTAGGTTTCACCGCATGACTAATCTATCATCAACTTAAATACAAAAACTTCTCAATTAAACTTTTTATCCCAATGTGAACCAGTTTGGTGTCACATGACATTGTACAAGACTGAAAATCTAAGTGCTGACTGATAGTCGTTGTGAAGCACAATTTCAATCATACTCTGAAATTTGCAGAGCAGGTGTGGGTAAGTTTTCTACCCTGTGCAGAGCTCTATTGTCTACCGGGTAACCCACAAGTTTGCGACCAGTGAACCTCGTACTATATCCCTGAGGTGTCACAATATTAGCACACCAATTAATATTCAGCACAAAAGTTGATATTGGCCAAGAAAATCTTCAGTTACCCATTACACGCTAGAACAGTAAACAAGTAATGTGGTCCCCATCCAACACTCATTCAGTACAGCTAAAAATAACTACATGTTTACAAAACATAATAAAAAGTAGTGCTGAATATTTTGAACATAACTGGATTGTTTTCCAATCCAATTATCTTCAAAATAATCAAAAGAACATTTCTTACTACCTAACATGTTTCTGGTTTTGCTTTTGAAACATTATAACTTATTTTATGAGCTGTACTGTAATTGGTTATGTATGTGAAAATTTTGAATATTAGCACGGAATTGATCTGTGTTGATTTTTCCAGATTATTTTTATCATTTCATTGCAGATATCTAGATTCAATTTCAGACAATCAACAACATACTAACGCAGGTGGAGGAACATATATATATATAAATATATATATTATATATATATTTGCTTCGTGCCTAGCGAGATGAAACCAATTTTCACTAAAGGGAAAGGCTACAGAATTAGGCAAATGAAATTATGAATCTTACCCTGACCGTGGAAGAGGTTTATTTCCAGTAATCTTGGGCATATACCAGCTGTCCAGTACTGGTGAAAAGATATGCACATCATTGCTGCATCCATCTGGTTGTGGATCTGGTCGCGGATAAACACCACCAATAATCCACAACTCATGGCAGAATAAAGTTGTAGTATGATAAGCACGAGGCGGGGCTTTTCCATTAGTCTATGAAAAGAACCAGAAATGTGGTTGCAATGCAACCAGGAATCTCGACTTTACGACTTTGCAAAGAACTATGAAACCTTGCTTCAAATATAAAACAAGAATCCCACAGAATTAAATGTCTCGCCTATCTCCTGTTTGTCACAGTGACCTTGACCTTGTGACCTCAATGTTATCATGCTGCTTCCTAATACTATAGGTAAACATGTACTCAAGCTTAGTTCCAAAAGGATTAACCAATCATCAAATATAAATGTAAATGATTTGTTAAATGGACAAATTTAACGTTGAACAAGAGCTCCGCAAACGGCACATAATACCCCGCCATGATGACAAACCAATGAATGAGAGCTATCAGAAAATATTTATTTCTTCCTCAGCCCCATCAGACCAGTCATCCTTATGAAGTGTCAAAGCGATCCGTTAAACGGTTAAGGAGGTATCATCTGGAAACCAATTTTCAAGATGGCTGCTGCTGACTGGCGGCCATATTAGATTTCGGATTACCGTAAATTTCGTTAGGTTTCTTCACCTGACATATTCCAACGACTGTAGGAAGTGATCCTATAAATGAAATCCAGAAACCAACTTTCAAGATGGCAGCCCATGGCTGGCGGCCATCTTGGACTTCGGATCATCATCAATTTCGATAGGTTTCTTCTCCACACCTAGTCCAACCACCCTGTGAAGTTTCAAAGGGATCCGATAAACGGTAACAGAGTTATCATTTGGAAATCAATTTTCAAGATGGCCACCAGTGGCTGGCAGCCATCTTGGAGTTTGTATCATTGTCAATCTCGATAGGTTTCTTCTCCAGAGGTAGTCGAACCACCCTAAGAAATTTCATAGCGATCCTATAAACAACAACAGAGTTATCATCTGGAAACCAATTTTCAAGATGGCCACCGGTGGCTGGTGGCAATCCTGGATTTTGGATCATCGTCAATCTCGATAGGTTTCTTCCCCAGAGGTAGTCCAACCACCCTATGAAGTTTAATAGCGATCTGATAAACGATAACGGAGTTATCATCTGGAAACCAATTTTCAAGATTTCGGATCAGCATCAATTTCGATAGGTTTCTTCCGCAGACCTGGTCCAACCACTCTATGAAGTTTTAAAGCGATCCGATAAATGGTAACGGAGTTATCATCCAGAAACCAATTTTCAAGATGGCTACCAGTGGCTGGCAGCCATCTTGGATTTCCGATAATTGTCAATTTCGATAGGTTTCTTCCCCAGTCCTAGTCCAACCACTCCATGAAGTTTCAAAGCGATCCGATAAACAGTAATGGAGTTATCATCCGGAAACCAATTTTCAAGATGGCCACCGGTGGCTGGTGGCAATCCTGGATTTTGGATCATCGTCAATTTCGATAGGTTTCTTCCCCAGAGGTAGTCCAACCACCCTATGAAGTTTAATAGCGATCCGATAAACGATAACGGAGTTATCATCTGGAAACCAATTTTCAAGATTTCGGATCAGCATCAATTTCGATAGGTTTCTTCCGCAGACCTGGTCCAACCACTCTATGAAGTTTTAAAGCGATCCGATAAATGGTAACGGAGTTATCATCCAGAAACCAATTTTCAAGATGGCTAACAGTGGCTGGCAGCCATCTTGGATTTCGGATAATTGTCAATTTCGATAGGTTTCTTCCCCAGTCCTAGTCCAACCACTCCATGAAGTTTCAAAGCGATCCGATAAACAGTAATGGAGTTATCATCCGGAAACCAATTTTCAAGATGGCCACCAGTGGCTGGCAGCCAGCTTGGATTTCGGATCATCGTCGATTCCCCAGGCCTAGTCCCACCACTATATGAAGTTTCAATGTGATCTGACAAATGGTAACGGCGTTATCATCCAGAAACCAATTTTAAAGATGGCCGCCAGCCACTGGCGGCCATCATGGATTTCGAATCATCGTCGATTTCGATAGGTTTCTTCCCAAGACCTAGTCCAACCACCCTATGAAGTTTCCATGCGATCTGACAAACGGTAACAAAGTTATCATCCGGAAACCACTCTGCCGCCCGACCGCTCGGACGGACAGCGCTATTACATAATACCATGCCAAATTTTTTGGCAGGGTAGCAGAGCAGGGTTCTGCCCACACTGGTCGGGATTAGTCACCGCTCAACAATTTTAACCAGCACTAAAGACTAAACTATCTTTTTTAACCACCACTTTTCACATTTTGTTGAAATTAAGCCTTATTTCAAGGGACTTTGTAAAATTTCCGTAAAAATGTCCGGCACTAATTTCATCCTGGGCAGAAGCCTGCAGAGGTAAAGTTACAATGTCAGATGGCCTTGAACTTTGGTCTAATGAACTCACTATCATCATGCTGCCTCGGTATGGTATATGAAACTGTGTGTCCAAGTTTGGTTCCAATAGGATTAAGCCATCCTAAAATATATGCAAACACAAAAATCTAACATTGGAAATAGAGACATAACAGAGGTCAAATATCATGCCTACGATGACGATGACCATGGCCTTGGACCTAGTGATGTCACTATCAGCACGCAGCTGGCATAGGGAACCATGTGTCCAATATTACTTCGGGTAGTAATTACTATTAAGTAATTACAAAATATAAATATAAATGATTTGCTAAACGGAAAAACGTGAAGTTGAAACAGCAGAGGTCAAATAGCAAGGTCAGAATTACTGTAACCTTTGACCTGATGACCTCCCTGTCACCATTCTGCATCCCTTGGTATAAGCAACCATGTATCCGAGTTGTGTACCATTAGGGCTAAGTAATCCCAAAATATAATCTGATAAGATTTCCTAAACGCAAAATCTTAATATTGAAAATTAACAGTTTTGTGGAGGTCAGAATGGCCTGGGGCTTTGCTATTGTGACCTCAATATCAGCATGCTTCTTCCTAAGATTATAGGTAACCATATATCCAAGTTTAGTTCCAATATGATTAATCAATCCTGAAACATAAGCTAAATGCAAAAACGAAACATTGTTGACACCGTTGCCGCCATCGGAAAAGTTATACATGTCTCACTTTCTGCTTCGGAGGTGAAACAATAAATATAGAAAGCTTATCAATACACTTATCAGTGACCATGGCCTTGCACAATTTGTCCCCAATGGCATTGCGTCATGCCCTCTCATTGGAAGGAAGGGTGTGTTAAAGTTTGGTTAAGTTTTGTCATTATCACGGACTCAGACCCTTTGATGGCAAGGTGATTGTGTCATGCCCTCTCATTATAAGGAAGCATGTACCCAAATTTGGGTCCTGTATACTTAACCAAACATGAGATATAAATTGCTAATTTTAGCCAAATGCAAAATGTTAAAAAAACAAAGTTATTACCATGATAATAATTACCGTGACATTGGACCATTTGACTCGGAAGAACATTGTATCATGTTCTGTCATTATACAGCAGCATGTGTCCAAGTATGGGTCCAGTATGATTAGCCAAACATGAGATATAAACCGTGAACTTGAGCTAAACACCAAATGTTATGGTAAAAAACCCAGTTTTTACCAAGATCACAATGACCCCTTACAGTCTTGCATCCTTAACAGGGCAAGACAAAAATAGTCTTCTCTTGACCTGCGAATGGACAATCATTCAGCAAAAATATCAATGTTCCTGATCAAATTTGACTATTAAAGGTCTAAACATAGTCAATTCTATTTAACTAGTTCATAATTTACTTCCATAATACAACTTAGCCAGTTTGGGAACTCACCTTAACGAGGGTCCATTTCCAATCATTCAAATCGAGCACATGAACTTCCCTAAACCATTTGAGATTTTTAGAGCCTCCATACACATACACACACTGAACAAGAGCATCGTATGTTGACGTATGGCCCATGCGTAATTCTGGACGTAAGGTTCCTTCAAAGCGTGTGTCACAAGATGTCCATTTTCTGGTATCTGCAGATTGACAGAAGAATAGTAGAGCTCACACTCACACATTCTCTCCAGTTAACCTCTCCCTTGGTCCCTCACCCTACTCAATCCAGTAGCACACCGATGATTCTCCACCCCTGCTCTATAATCGTAAATAGTCCCCAAAAAATTTGCAATCAAGCTTTAATCACTTTGTTCACCCGTACCAAGAACAATAGCCATTCATCAGACGAATTTTAACTCTTCATTGCCCCTATGCTTGGCTTATAAAACAAGATGACATGAACATGCATATTTGTCCATTTATATTACATGTCATGCATTAGGGCTGTGCGGTATACCGGTATTGGAACCGTCACCGGTTTTGTAAGCATGACGGTTCGAAAACCAGTGACACAATTTGAAAACTGCAAAACCGCATATTTATGAAAAACTGGTTTTGTAAATATTTGTTTTTCAATAATATATTATCAATGCATAAAATTTCATTCATATCATCACTTAATGTATCGAAAATCAATAAAATAAAACAAGGGGAAATAATCTTGCAAGTATGTTGCCAGATTGCATAATGTGTTCAGAAACTAATCGACTAGTGTTTATTATAGCATGTTATGATTTAGGAATGCACAATACAATCTGGTAAACGGGGAATCGTAGTGAGTTTATTACTATAATGCAAACATGTGTAGTGTATATAGTAATATTCAACAGGTCTTGCCTAGACATCTTAAACACACTGCGCGCAGCTGCGACTGTGGGTATTTAAAGGACAATTCCGGGATGATAAAAAGTGTGCTTTATTTGAAAGATTATTAGTTGTTTAATGAAATTGCGCCAGAATAATAAGCACATAGAAATAGCATAACCAACTATTGCTAGATAAAGTCGGTAAAATTGACAATTTTTCACACATCGGGGTGCTGCCATTTTTTCACGTCTAGCGACGTCAGCCACACACCACCGCTATTGCTATGACTGGAGGAGCGAGGTCAATAGATGCGGGTATATATTTTAAGGAAGTATACATAAATGGTAATAGCAAGCAAACCGCTGAAGCGATTCCAATGATTCTAGGATCGCTAGATAGGTGCCGACCTCAGGATTAATATGATATAATGGATGTTAATATCGGACAAGAGGTTCAAAAGACTGGAATTTATAAACAAATTATTCATCTAAGATACGATCTGAGAATATGTTATCCTTTTTTGGGTAAGAATTCAGCATGAGATGGTTTTTGTTTCGCAGACTCTATCTTTGCGTATTGTCATTAAATTGGAGTGTGCTTAAAGCTGAAAGAAATGGCTATTTAATTAATTTAATTATAATTTTGCTCACGTGAATATTGCCCGAAATATCACCAAATGAATTAACATTTTGACATAAATTCTGGGAATTTTCATCGCCGATCAATATTGCTCAGCAAGCTGTAGTAATTTCAATAATTAAGATATCTTGATGCAATTTTTCACCTTATGTGATAATATTGTAAAGCTTCAGCATAGCAAATTCTGTCATTGTAGCTGTAATACTCATTCTGATATGGGATGATGAATAGAGCGCATCCTGAAATTTTTGTTGGAAATTTTGCTGGCTTAGTTTTTCCCGCAGAGTGTATCTTTTGAACCACTAGGCCGATTCTAACATCCCTAGCATTGGATAAATCTTCGAATTTGCAGCTAGGGTAGGTATCAGAATAATTACAATAGGTTCTGTGGTTCCGGCAATATTATCATATCATGTTTTCTTGGAATATTTACATTGCCTGCCACACACGTTATAACGGTATCTTGAGTCGGCTGAGTAATTTGATAGTACGCACGTGTCAAGTGTGCCACTTCATTTAACCCTTATCGCATTGTGTAAAATGCTTAATAGCCTACTTACAGAGATAGTGTCGGGGTAGATTTTGAAATTTTTTTTTTGCTGAAATGTGTTGCTGTCGTGCACAGCAATGACTTACAGCAGCATTGTTACCAAAATGAACACATTCTGATAGGATAGAGAAAATGGAATCTATGCTTCAGCGGTTTAGGGGTTAACGATTCCCCACCGACTTCGGATACTAGAATTACTTGAAAAACTTACTAGCTTAACTGGACAATGTCCTAACGATTACAAATTAGCACATGTTAGGCCTCCGTGCATGTACATATTTACTGTACAACCTTCGTGCTCGGCAAAGATAGCGTTGATGTGGGGATGATGTCAGGATCTCGTGAAATCTCGCTCTCGTTGCAAGAAAATGGCGCCGCCCGGGAGATTAAGTAATCCCATGTTTACGATGGTATAATTACTCGTATTATTTGTCTATTGTTTTTATTTAGGATCCAATATGTCAGTCATATAATAGTCTTTCAAATAAAGTACACTTTTACCAATTCCGGAATTGTCCTTTTACGCGCTTATCTTTGATTCTTATTTAATGTGTTCTAACTGTATTATTTGTATTACACAATGGAATATCTGCTATAGTTATTTGAAAATATAATGGATGTCGAGTTGTTGCTACCTTAGGCTGCAACACTTTTCAGTAAAAAAATTTCAAAATAATCAGCTACATGTGATTTAATATTAGTTCAATTTAGATAGATGTAGACCTAATCGTATCCCAGGAAAAAATGCATTAAGTCTGGCATAACAGCCGGATTCACAGCGAGACTGCTAATAAAAACAACTCATGCCGCTTCCAGCTGGCAAAATTAGTCTGTACATTAAGCGCCCCTCACATCATAAATAAACTCAACCAGTCTCATTCTGATGTGTAGCAGCAGGGTTGAGTCCACTGTACATATTTAGGCATGTCTGCGTTCACTTTCATAAACGCTCAGAGGGTGTGAGCGGGTTTAGCAAATCAGAATGCGGTGTGCTGGGTATTTCTAAAATATACTAAGATATGCAAGTCTACTTGCCTGTATACATATTTCTGGTAAAGTGAAAGAATATTTTTCACCAGGAGTTTTATATCAGAGTGCATGTCAATATAATGATACAGAGACAGTATTCTGCATAAATGGTTTATTTAAATATTAACCAGGTTTCACTAAAGATAGTATGATTACAGGTTCGAGTGAAAATAAACAGTCTATTTTCGTGGTACTGCGAATGAAATTTTATTTTTTTACTATTAGCCATCCAATAAACCGGATATCTGGTTAAAACCGGTTTTATAATCAACACCGTCACCAGTTTCACTTTTTCCAAAACCGCACAGCCCTATCATGCATGTATCACTGATTTGAACCAAATTCATTCTAGGTATACCAGTGGTTCTCATGGCATCTAAATTTTAGAGGTCCCAGGGACCCCACACCCAGCAACATAGATGTCCCAAGCTGAAATCTGGGGGTATCAAACTGAAATCTGGTGTTCCCAAGCAATACTCCTCAAAAAGAGGCTATGATGGACAAAGTAAAACTATGGTGTTCCCAAGCAATACTTCTCAAAAAGAGGCTATGATGGACAAAGTAAAACTATGCTGGATTTTGCAGGTATATTTGTGCAAAAACCTATAAGACTATTTAATATTACACAATCAGACAAGATTTTCAGGGATCGCATTGGATCCACCACTACTATTGAGAGTCCCAAGTTGTAGTTTGGGGGGCTATATACCCTCAAAAGGACCCTCATGAGAATCCCTGATGGATACCTATTATGGCTGAATAACACAACAATTAACCCGTACCGCTCTGATGTCAAAATTTTAAGTTTTCAAATTACATTAAAAGATGAACTGGTGTTAATTTTTCAAAAATTTGGTGGAAGATGGTGCTGTCGTAGACAGCAACATCGTCCACCAAAATTGTTAAAAAATGTACACCAGTTTCTTTGCTATTGACACAGTAAAATATAAAATATTGAGATCAGAGTGGAAGGGTTAAGAGCTAATGTATTAAATGCAAACCAAAATCTGAATGCAAGCAAAAACCTAATCCTCTTTCATTCACAAAGTGTGGAGGTAAGTTGGTTTCTTCTTATTCTTGGTTCAAAAGTTTGGAGAGCATACATTTTTCCTAGTTTGGACAGATCAATTTTAAACGTGGTCAACTTCTATAGTACCAAATCCAATGGAGGATATGCTTGCTTGTGCTTTTATAGGAAATGTATGGGAATTTGAACTGCAAAAATGGCTGAATTTTTATCAGATTATCACCATACTTGGGAAGTATATTACCGTTTCTCTCCCAGTGATTTGTACTTATTTTGGAGTCAATGGTGTAGGCTACCATTTAAAGGTCAAATCTACCAGTTTTGGTTTTGGCAGAAATGATCGCCTCTTGATCAGCAGATATGGTCAATTGATATATATACCTCCTGTCACACAGCAATTTAAATCTAGGATTTATCTTTTTTACAAGAGTTGATACTTATCATCACGAATACGCATGATATATAATATCAAATAGCTCCAATTATACACAGAATTAAAAACAAAGCTGCCCCTCTTAGGCAGGTAATCAGCGGTCAGATCCGCGCATCCAGCCCGCCTGTGCATGCACGGAGCATGAGCCGTCTGACAAATCACTATGATAATAATTAACTGGCTTACAACTAGCAACCGCGTATTATGACCACGCCTCTGTGGGGTGGAGGACGGATAATTTTGTGACATTTGGTAAGCATCAACACTCGTGAAAAAAGATAAATCCTAGATTTTCCATCACGAATACTCTTGATAGACCCAGAATTGGTAAGAGAATTCGGTGGGAAAGGAGGCGTGGTCAGAAGACCAACTGTTTCCCGAAGAGTGCTTTTGTTTTTTGAGGCACAAAAGTCAACTGGAATTGCGCTTGACAGCAACGAGGAAGTGAATAAGCAATCGGATGACACGACTGATGTGGAGATAACCACATTACAAAATGCGCTCTCCTCCCTCTTTTTAATAGAAGCGAATGATAATTGCATCAATGACCTACTGTATACACACTCTATACCAGTGCTGAAGTATTAAAGGACGCCAAACGAATGTGCTTTGCATTCGAATATTCTAGATAAAGACCGATATAAAGCACGAACCATCACCAGACTAGTTACATAAAAGACTAATACATGACAAAACGGGACACCATAAACAGGACTGACCTTTTTCAATGTTTCAAAATCCCTAAGCAAGAGAGTTATTCGTGTCAAAGTTAATGGTCATTAAAATTACTCACAATGCCACTGGCTACCGTCACAATTGGAGAGTGAGCGATTAGTGGCAACACTCCTCATTCAACCTTGAAATGGTATCCATGGATGCCCTGAATTGGTGTTCAATGGGAGCCATAGAGAACGACCAGACGACCCGGAGGGTCTGGTCTTATGTTTTACTAATTACATATACCTACCTCCTTGCATTATTATAGCTCTTTCCTTCTCTGAAGGGTAGCGTAGTAGGATGAATTTTTTACAGCCAATGTTTGATGGGTATTGTGGTTACAGAGTGACTGAAGGCTTCTTCATGAATCTCCATACTCTCTCTAATGATGAGATCCATAGTAATTCGCTTGAATGCTATATCTCAGAATGAGGCAAGAAGAGGGTTAATCCAATACCCATAGTCACTGAGAAGGTCATTAAGCACAATGACAACCTCATTGGCTGATAGCTATCAAATGACCTTGTTGCAGCAACCAAGACTTCATTCCTTTGACGAATCCAGCCATATAATCCAGCTTTAAGCAGATCCATGAAGAGGCTATTGATCCTATCACTACTCGGCTCTGAATATCTGACCAAAGCTGAAATTAAAAACTAACCTAAATACTCCACATTATATGACAGGAAATTTCATTCTGAAATACCCAAATATGTTAAAATCTTCGGGTATACCCAAAGGCTGTATGATATAATGAATATCTTATGTTGAATATAACTAATCTAACAAGATATGACCATTACAATGACGCCTCAAGCCCTACCCCCCAAAAAAGATTTGACAGAGGGGAAGCTTGAAGTGGGCCGTAATGCAAGGAGGTATGTATATGTAATTAGTAAAACATAAGACCAGACCCTCCGGGTCGTCTGGTCATTATTACTACATTACAACCTACCTCCTTGCATTACTATAGCTCAAATACAGATTTCAGCATTGAACAAAGCCCGGAGGGAGGCAAATTTTGCTCAACATTGATGTAAAAATAGAGACAAGTACGAAGTTAGTAATAACAAGACGAGGAAGATACTATAAAGATAGTAATTCCTCAGAATTACTCTCAAAGCATCTAATAGAAAGATAGGAAGAAAAAAGGGGAAGATAAGAAGGGGGATCATAAAGGACCCCAAGAAGACAAGGAAGAGAAAGATCATGCAAAAGGAGATGAATAAATACGGGTGATGAAAGTGATGATATGATAGAAGTAAAATACACACATGAGAAAGAAGTAATGAACTCGCAATAACCCCTAATATAACTCTTATACGAATGAAGATGATGAAGGACGATAAGATGATGATGATAAAAAAGGAGTACAAGTCATGGTCACTGAAGCTACCTTATGAATGTTCTTATAAAAAAAGGAAGAGGGTCCAGAAACTTTAAGATAGAAAATAATAAAGGTATTTTCTATTTTCCAGTTAGCAACTTACATAATGCCATCTAGAGAAGATCCATTAAAAAGGGCGCAAGAGGTGGCAAGGCCCCTAATATTATGGGCCTTAACACCTATTATAGCATTGTCCCCAGGGGAGGCCAAATCATGGCAAATTTTAATGGTATCGACTATCCAGCGGGAAATACATGTAGTTGATAAGGAAGCAGGACGATCCACACCTTCAGCAAATGTAACCCAAAGATGTCTATTGTCGGACAGTATGGATTCCGTGCGAACCATATACCTATTAAGGGCCTTAACTGGGTACCAGACAAAATCATCTGGTGAAAGGGAAGAAAGTTAATGAATTATAATAGGTTTACCCAAGAATTTAACAGACTGAGTTTTGGACAGAAATTATGCCCTGGAATAGAGAATAACGCTATTCCCAGTAATCTGAAACCCATTCAATTCAGCAGAGAGCATGAATTTCAGAACGACGGCTGGCTTAAGCTATACCTAACAGAACCCAAAGGTTCAAAGTGCTTTACCTCTAGGACCTGGAGAACAAGTGAAAGGCTCCAAGTAGGATGGGGTTTCTTAAAGGGGGGGGGGGGTTGTCTAGAATTACCCATACCTCTGAGGTCGTGAAAAAGTTTCTGAACTTGTACCGACGGATCAATAAGACACTGAACAAAGAAGTTCAGACCAAAACGAAAGAATCTGATAGTGTTAACTGCAAGTTTCTTCTGGTCAATGAAGAAAACCAGAAAATCAGTGACTTGAGTTACAGAGACCTCAGAGAGCAGGATAGAATGGTCTGAGCACCATTTAAAAAACCCCCAAATAGAGCTTTATAAATATTTTGAGTGGAAGATCCGAGGGATTTCTCCGGGGAAAAAAATGTTGAGATCTGACTGAAAGATTGACAAAGAAGGGAGCAGCTCAACAACTTCCAGACTGACATGTGAAAGATTTCAAGATTTTTGATGGAGAATCCTGCCTCTGTTCAGGGACAATAGATTGTGGGAGACAGGAAGAAGCAGAGGGAGATCTAGAAGAAGGTCCAGGAGATCCGGAAACCACGATTTTGTCGGCTCAAAACGGAGCTATCAATAGAACTACACAACGATGTCTGATCTTTCCGAGAACCTGTGGAATAAGAAACGTAAGGGGGAAAGGCGTAAGAGAACATGTTGTCCCAAGACCGAGCTAGAGCGTCTACTGAAAGAGCCATGTGTTCGGGAAAGGGAGATATGAAGGTGGATATTTTTCTGTTCTTGAGGGTAGCAAACAAGTCTATATGGGGACGACCGAACTGAAGAAAAGTCGACTGGGCTACTACCTCTTTCAACTCCCATTCTGTTTCTGGGATCCTGGAAGGGGGAGATAACTGGTTGGCCAGAAATTCAGTTTGCCTGGGACATGGGATGCTTGAAGAGAAATGTTGTGGGACTTGCACCACTGAAGCAAGATCATGGACTCTCGACAGAGACCGACCTGGTCTCCCCTCGAAGATTGATGAATGAGACCACTGTGAAAATGTTTGATCTGATAAGAATTGAAGGGATCCCAATGAATTAGGGCATGGAAAACAGCCCACAGTTCTAAAAGGATGACACGGGAGGAAGATTATGTGAGGGACCGGGTTCCCGAAATCTACCTGGAATCCCAAATGGATCCCCATCCCTCCAGGGATGCATCTGTGAAGATAATTGCCTGAGGGGTTGGAAGATGTAGAGGAATCCCTAATAAAAGGGACTGATGGTCTTACCAAAACTGGAAATGAGTGATGAGAGAGAACTTGATGAGAATTGGAAGATCCAGAGAATCTAGAGACTGATTCCAATGGGCCATAAGATAAAACTGGAAGGGTCTTCTCATCAAAGGAGCCCAAGGAATCACTTTTTTGACTGAAAACATGAGGCCTATGACTCTGAGAAAGGACCTACCTTGAGCGCTTGAATTGTGGACATCGATGTCTGAACATTGGGAAGGGAGGGGAATAACTTCCCCTGAGAGAGAAAGCTGCGGGACATGTACCAATGAAGAATGATATAGACCAACCTGGACACACACATCCCCCACCCCCTTAATGAAAGAATGAGCCTACTGTGAAATGTCTGATCGGATAAAGATTGAGACAGAAAATCAGGGGTTCCCATTGAACCAGGGCATGGAAAACCATCCACAGTTCTAAAAGGTTGACATGAAAGGAAGCCTCTGTGAGGGACCATGATCCTGAAATCTTCTTGGAGTCCCAGAAGCCCCATCCTTGCAGGGATGTATCCTTGAAAAAGATGGCCTGAGGAGATGGTATATGAAGAGGAACCCCAAATAACAGGGATTGACTGACTTTCCAAAACCGGCAATGGTTTATGAGTTGAAATTGATGAAAATCCAATGATTAAGAAATTTAGACTGATTCCAGTGGGTCATAAGATAGAACGACCAGACGACCCGGAGGTCCCTGAAGTTACCTTATGAATCTTTTTATAGAAAAAGGAAGAGGGACTAAAATCTATAATAGAGATTAATAAAGGTGTTCTCTGACTTCCAGTTAGCAACTAGCATGATGTAATCTAATGAAGATCCATTAAAAAGAGAGAGCAAGATGGAGCAAGGCCCTTGACTCCCACCATAGGATTATCTCCTGGAGAAGCTAATTCATAGCGAATTTTAATAGTGTCCACGATCCAACGGGAAAAAGACTACTGTAAAATTGACTGACCTGATGAGGATTGACATACCGAGAATCATGGGTTCCCAACAAGCTAGGGAATGAAACAGTCCACAGTTCTAAAAGATAGACGTGGTAAGAAGATTCTAGGAGGAACCAGATTCCTGAATCCCAAAAGACTCCAGACGTATCTGTAAAAAAGATAGCCTGAAGAGTTGAAGGATGGAGAGGAACCCCTAACAAAAGGGATTGACTATCTAATCAAAACTGGCAATGAACCATGATAGAAACTTGATGAGGATCTGATGAATCAGAGAATCTAGAGATTGATTCCATTGGTCCTTAAGATAAAACTGGAAAGGTGTTCTCATCAAAGGAACCCAAGGCATCACCTTCTCTACTGGAACCATGAGGTCTACTATTCTGTAAGGACCTAGCCGACACTAATTTGCCTACCATGAGAGATTGAATAGTGAATATCAGTGTTTGAACATTTGGAATGGATGGAGGCTAACTTCCCATGAGAGAGGACGAAAGAGACCCCCAGGTGGGTAAAACACGAATCAGAGGAACCTTTCCATAATAAGATATCATGTATAACGACCCTTGCAACGAACGAGACAAAAGTGGAAAGACCACCAATAAGGATGATTATAAATCAATCGTAAATAGCGGAATGAAATATCTAGGGATCTACACCAGTGAAGAATTATCAAGGACTCTTGGAAACAGACACCAAACTGGTCCCACCCCCATGATTGAAGAACTAGACAACAGTGAAGTGTCCATGAGGATAAGAATTGATCAACCGCGTAATAAGGAATCTCAGAGGACTAGATAAAGAATAAAACAAGAAGACCTAATAACCAAGAGAATAAGAAGCCTACCCACGGAAGCTATACTTGTATGATACCTAATAATTGAATAAAGAAAGATATAAATGAAGAGTAAAAGCTAAAAAGTCTCAAATTCCTATTAGGGCTAGGCTGATAAAAGATAGGATATAAGATAGTTAAGATATTTCTTGAGTTATCTCAGAATTAGATCAAATTGTTCATGAGTCTGATAAATAAATTAAGATATTACAATGAGATCAGACAGAGACTTCCAAGCATTAATTTATATCAGGGACCAATCTAACCACAAGCCAATCAGCCAAATGCTAGTAAGAACGAAGTCTGGCTAACCAAGGCCAGAATTGGAAAAATCATTGGCTAAAGAATAAAAATAATTTAACTTTCTTGATTGGGTGAATCCTGAACAATTCCAGTGTAACAAAAATTCATGTTTACGTTGTTGAGCATATTAAAACAATATGTCCAAAAAACAACTTTTAAACATATGAAGTTCAAATAATCAGTACATATTTTATATAGAAAGACTGTATTGAATCTGGACTGTGAAATTAAAGCAGGCTATTAATTGATGAGGACTGACTGCAAACATGATCCTAAGTGAAATTAAAGAAAGATGTGGCTAAAATATATACTATTTGGCTAGAAAAGAAAAATATTTGATTAATCTATTCGCTAGAACATAGCACATATCAGATCTGTCCCGGTATACTATCGGACAGTAATGTTTGCTGAGTCGAGAGAAAGTGATATTTCTTAGTTAAAAGCGTTATATCCGTATTCTAATTATCCATACTAATTAAAAGTTGTACATATTGAAATAAAGAAAAACTATTTATAGTGATTTATCAGATTAAGTGGCAAATAGAAATCCCATAGAAACTTATGGGAGGGGAGCGAGTCCCGCTATAGTCAGAAAGAATTAGCTAAAATAGAACTGATCTAAGTTAAGAACGAATAATATCCAAAAGAATTACTCCATGTAAACAAAAGGGGAACGAAATATATACGGGACAAATTGACAACGACCTATATACACAGTGATGACAATTCTGACAGTTACCGGAAGTAGATAAAACGGGATTGAAAAGGATAAATTTTGGGCCCAAAATCACCAATCCAGCGATGGTGGGAAAGAACATGACTCTAAATAACATGTTTTAGCTAAACACGAAAAAACTGTGAAAAATGGGTATATAGAACAGAAAAAAGCGATAATGTCACTGTGACGAAATGAGACTAGGATGAATAGACTGCCGAATAAATAGGTCTACGTGTTTTGCCGATAAGGACTGGGACAGTTAAGAATAGCGAAATACGGGAAAGAAACTTATAATAAAGAAATCACAAAACACCAAGAGCGCAAATCTAATCTAACTTTAGGTAATGAATATTATACAATAAAAGGGGGGTGATAAATGGGGAAATTAGTCTTAAAAGAATGAAATATTCACGATAAAAATATAGCATGATCGGTAAATTTTCCTAACGTCTTGAAAGTATGCAAACTCGCCAACTTAGAAGGGAAAAAGAGTGTTATACGAAAAGATGAATGACCCGAATAGAACTGCGCCTCTAACTCGGGGCGAAAAAATGACCAAAACAAAGCTAATTAGAATTGCGTAGTAAACTGACAGATCAGAAAATGTGAAGGAGGACGGAATCAGAAACTAGAATCGTAAGAAAAAGCTAAGAAATAGACAGTAAACTACCGGGAGAAAGATGAGATCCATACAGACCACGGGAACCCGGGAATGGATCTAATAATCCCAGATGCAACCCCGAACCCTCTCTGGGATTACTAATAAATATCATTAGGATAATTTAAAATACAAGTCACGTGATCATGCAAAACTGAACAACATGATGCAAACAGTGAACACGATGGCATCAGTGTTATTGATTGATTTTAATAATACGCTTGTATATTTCTATTTTGTTGACATTGTAAACCTGACTGTAAATGTATGCAAATCAGCCAATTGGCATAAAAAGCCAATAAACTTTACTATACTAATAGAATCCCAGAGAGAACCCGCCGACCGTTCAGAAATCATTTGACAGTTAAATAGAGGATGACTAAGAAATTTAGAACTAACCCGGCTCCGGAGCCCAACTAACCCCGAAACATTTGAAAGTCATATGAGGATTGACCAAAATTAGAAACAATATTAATTCTAATTAGACATGCCGGAACTACCGGTACCGACTAGGCCGGAGCCGGGCTGAAAAACCGAGAAATTTTCAAATTTAATTGACACGCCGGAATGACCGGTCCCGATTCTGGTCAGGGCCGGAGCCGGGGCGGGAGAAATTAAAAAAAAATTTTAAATTTTAATTCTGACACGCCTGAAAGAGATAGACTAGAGAGGAAAATAGAACCCGAAGAATGCCGGATAAAAATCCGGGTCCGGACCCCAAGAAGAAATCGGTAACTGAAGTTGGCTGGCTTCCCGACCCGGGTCCGGGACAAAACCCGGAGCCGGGGCAGGAACCGATACCAACAGTACTCCTGAAGTTTCCCCAAAGGCCGAACCCGGATCGAATTCCGGGTCAGGCCCCAAGGAAGAAATCGGTAACCTAGACCAGTCCATCCCCAGACCCGGGAGAAAACCTGGGCCCGGAAGACTAGCTGTAGAAACAGTAGAAACAATGTATGATGTGAGATCACTTGAACATCTCTGGTCGGGAATCCTTCTATCCAGCCAGTGAAGAAGTAGTAGTGATAGGATATGAAGACCCGGACAGACTTACAACCCGCTCAGGCGCAGGCTGCGGAATGTTGATTGATGGAGAGCCGGACCGACTTACAACCCGCTCGGGCCCGCGAAAGGATCAACCTGACTCGGTCCTTATAGGCACAGGAGGCGGAATGTTGACTGTAGAAGGTGCTTGAGTAGAAATGACTGGCTTCTGAAGCGATGAGCGAGGCGAAACCCGAGGATTTTTCGTACTTTTGTTCTTTCCTGTCATTGATGATTTTGAACCCCTGAAACAGTGAAGATCAATAAGACGTAAAACACTCTTGGACTTGAATAAGCGTTTCCTAGGAACAGTCAGTTTCGACGTTTCCCCTTCAACAATATCAGGAAATGAAACGTTGGAAGCTGACTGGTCCAGGATCATTTTATTAATTCTGCCATTAATCGACGCATCTATATTGCTCACTTGTTTCTGCAGGCACTCCATTGATAATACAATCCTTTCAAGAATGGATGAATCAAGTGAGGGCTCGGGTTTGGCCTTTATTTTAATCGCAGACCCTAAAGGAGAAGAATTCCCTTTAGAGTGATCAGGTGTGTTTGGTTTGAAAAAGGCAAGTCTAGTAGCCTGGGACCATGAGCTGCAAATAAGACAGGTTGAATTGATAGAGCACGAAGTGCATTTAAGGCACACATGGCCAGAATGAGCTGTCTTGATGAATCTATGGTGTTAGAACATCTAATAGAATGAAGAGCAATCTACTTTTCTTTAGACTTGACTTTAATCTTCTTCGGAGACTTTTTCAAATCTGAATCGTAACAGAGAAAGATTTGATAGGGTAGTCCCGAAGATAAAAAGGGATCAGACAGCGCTGACCCATTAAACAATAGAGACCAAACCAGTCTCTAAATTATTTAATATTGGGTTTTTTTAAGAGAGTATGTTAATGAGATATCATGGATTTCATGCTCAAATGCTAACCAAGCATATACATAGGTAACTTAAACAAGCTACTGTAAGGAAGAAGCAATTATAGACAATAACTATGTCTAAAACACTCTGGGCGTAAAAAACAAAACTGGTAACACGCCTACCACGAAAATAGAAATGATCAATAAAATCAATATTGATCAAAAAGACCTACAACCACTTATCTTAGGTCTTTTCTTTTTGTCTGACATCTTGTTGATTCTTTGAACGCTTGAAATAATCCCACAGCAGTATTGAAAAGTTTAAAACTTTTTTAAAACCGGCTATAAAAGGTTTCACTACTCCTTCCTTCACTAGTAGGAAAAGGAATGAAGACTTGGTTGCTACAACAAAGTCATGTGACGGCTGTCAGCCAATGAGATTGTCATTATGCCTTATGACTCACTCATTGGCTCTGGGTTATGTATTAACGCTCTTCCTGCCTCATTCTGAGATATAGCATTCAAGCGAATTGCTATGGATCTCATCATTGGAGAGAGTATGGAGATTCCTGAAGAAGCCTTCAGTCACTCTGTAACCACAAAGCACAGCAAACATTGGCTGTAAAAATTTCATCCTACTACGCTTCCCTTCAGAGAAGGAAAGAGTAATAGTAATGCAAGGAGGTAGGTTGTAATGTAGTAATAACTGGAAAGGTCTTTTCATCAGAGGAGCCCAAGGAATCACTTTCTATACCTAAACCATGAGGCCTATGAATCCGAGGAAAGATCTGGCCGAAACTAACTGGCCTACCTTGAGAGGTTGAATTGTGGGTACCATGATCTGCACATTAGGAGGTAGGGAAATAACCTCCCCTGAGAGGTCGAGAGACCTCCAGATGGGTAAAAACACAGACCAGAGGGACCTTTCCATAATATGATATCATGTATAAAGAAGCAAACTTTGCAACCAGCAAGACAAAATATGGAAAGACCAAGCATCGATTTATACTATTAGAAAGTAATGTTACTTGAATCGAGTGAAAGGCGATGTATCTTAGCTATAAGAGCTATATCCTTGTTCTAACCCCTTCCTGAGAGCCGTAACTTGCGTTGATTTCTACTATTCAATCTCTACCACTATCTTCGTATGGAGAAATAAGCATCATAGAAGTACTTCCGTACTTATTAAAAGTTGTAGACATTGAAACAATACAGGTAAATTTAATTAGTGTTTAACTAGATTTAGGGACAAATAGAACTCCCATAGTAAACCTATGGGAGGGGTGAGAGTCCAGCTATAGCCAAATAGAATTAGCTAAAATAAACTGATCTATATAATAATCAAAATAAAACTTCATGTCCACAAAAAGGGAACGAAAGGAGGAGAAAGAAGCCTGAACTACCAAGATATTGCATGAGAGTACTGCTAGATAAGACAATGATATGCACATATGTAATAAGGTGAAAAAAACTTATCTAGCCAAAGAAAATAAAATTCAAAACAAAAAGATGATAGGAGGCCCGATTCCCGCCCCCATCCAAAGAAATAAGCTGAACCCGGGTCCACAAAAGGGATCAGGGCGTGGTTCCACTAAACCCGGTCCCGAATCATAGACCGTTCGGGACCGCGGAAACATGAGAAAAAATGTCAAAACTAACGGAAGAAAAATTATTAAAATTAGATTTTGACACGCTGGAATGACTGGCCCCGGCCCAATCCGGGGCGGAAAACCTGGGAGAAAAAAATTCAAATTTAATTTTGACACGCCGGAAAGACCAGTCCCCCGCTCGGGCTGGGGACAGAGCCGGGGTAGGGAAACCGGGACACAAATTCAAAAGATTCTGACACGCCGGAATGACCGGTCCCGATTCGGGCCTGGGCCCGATCTGGGGGCAGAAAAGCTGGGAGAAAAACTTGAAAGAGGACCAGGACCCAGGAGGAAACCCAGGGGCGGTGCCAGAGCCTGCACAACTTCTGAGCCCGACACCACACTGGAGGCCGGACCTGGACAAAAAATGTGGGTTCCCACCCCACCCCCACGGATGAAATCGGTAACCTAAGCCGGTCAACGTCCAGACCCGGGGCCGGATGTCTAGCCGGAGAAACAGCAGAAACAATATATGAAGAAGCAACTGGCTTTGTAGAGGACAGCGAATGTGTGACGACCTAGACCATTCTGGTGGGAAAATCCTTCGGCCCATCCAGTGAAGACGTAGTAGTGACAGGTGACAGACCGGACCGACTTATGACCTGATTAGGCCCGAGATCTTCATCGGTCTGCAAGGGCGCAGGCTGCGGAATGTTGACTGATGATACTGAAGAAATCAGTGTGGAGTGACTGGCTTATGAACGAGGCGTAAACCGAGACTTCATATTCTTGTTCTTTGCATTCTTCTTTGTGGTACCCCTGAAAGAGTGCAAATTAGTTAAATTTATTAGATTTTGTAAACCAGCATTTTCTAGGAACAGCCAATTCCAATGCTTCAGGAGCTTCCAATTACTCAGGAGATGAAGAATTGGAAACTGACTGGTCCAGGATAATTTTGTTAATCCTGCTGTCAATAGACAAATCTATGTTGCCGACTTGTTTCTGGAGACACTCCATTGACAAAACAATTTTCTTCAAGTGTTATGGCAGAATCCGTCTTGACCTCGGTTTTGGCCTTTATTTTAACCGCTGATCCTAGTGGAGAAGGATTTCCCGGAGTTTTAGAGGTCACAGGAGAATTTGGTTTGAAAAATGACATTCTAGTAGCAAACTACTATGACCCGCAAATCAAGCAGGTTGACTCAAGAGTACACCACGTGCACTTGGAACATACATGTCCAGTGTGGTCTGATTTAATAAATCTATGGCAGCTGCCGTTAGAACATCTAATTGAATGGTTCACATTCTTTTCTTTCATCTCCTTGGACCTCTTCGGAGACCTTCCCAAATCTGAATCGTAAAACAGTAAGATCCGATAGAGTAAAGCTCTGAATATGACACAGGATTAGCCAACGCTAATCCCAAGATTTATAAATAGAGACCTTACCGATCTCAAATTTTGAAAATTATTTTAGTTTCTTTGAGAGAGTATGTTATCGAGATAATCATGGATTCATGCTCAATACCTTACAAGCGTGTCAAATCAATAGCTCTACAAGCTACTGGTTAAAAAAGAAGCACAAATAGACATTATTCAAATGTCTATACACTCTGGGCGCAAGTAACCAAAACTGGTAACGCGCCTACCACGAAAATAGAAATGATCATAGAATCATTCTTGAAACACCATAACCTACAACCACTTACTTTGGGAGGTTTCTTCCTCTTGTCCGACATCCTGATGATCTTTAACTTCCAACTTTCAATATCCACACGTTGATTTTAATAAGTTATAAAACATTTAATTTGGTGAAAAAATTTCTACGCCTCTTCCTTCAGCAGTAGGAAAAGGAATGAAGTCTTGGTTGCTACAACCCGCTCATGTGATAGCTATCAGCCAATGAGGTTGTCATTGTGCTTAATGACCTCAGTGGCTATAGGTATTGGATTAACCCGCTTCTTGCCTCATTCTGAGATATAGCATTCAAGCGAATTACTATGGATCTCATCATTATAGTATGGAGATTCCTGAAGAAGCCTTCAGTCACTCTGTAACCACAATACCCATCAAACATTGGCTGTAAAAAATTCATCCTACTATGCTTCCCTTCAGAGAAGGAGAGCTATAGAAATGCAAGGAGGTAGGTTGTAATGTAGTAATAAACTGGGGTTTGTCCGCCATTCTTCTGTTCTCATGGGACCCACACCCTCAGGTACGGTTCCCATGAGCAGATCCACACCCTCCCCTGCTGGGATCACGCCCAACTCAGGTTGCGTGGCGGTTAGGGATGTGTAGCCTGCAGACACACACGGCACATCACACACACACACACACACCCCCCCCCCCCAACACCCACCAGCCTACGATGCATGGGCGGTTGGCCCCTGACTTGGCCACCTATGCGCACGGGGAGCAGGTATGGCTACATGAATGCATCTGAGTAAATTGCTCACGAAGCATCCTTTGATTATTCACTAGACTAACCGTCTCATTGAGGTGTCTGCACCCTTCACCTGCAAAGAAGCCAGGAGCCTATTGGTGAGTTCCTGGGACAGGCACAAATTGTCAAGGGGAAATTTGCGCCTCACCCGAAATACTCTAGTGACACATCGCGTAAAACAGTCCAGAGCCTAATTGATGTCATCTTGGATGGCTCTCTGAACCGAAATAAGCAATAGTTGACAGGATGCGAATAGCCGTTCCTACTCTCCGATTCACGTATAGGGGTCCCATATCAGACAGGGACTCAGGTCGCCCATCCTCACCAAAAGCTGTATGATCATGGGCATCCGGATTTAGAATGACACCACATTTCTGGAACAAGTTCGCAGACATACAGCATGGCTGTGCCACTTCGTGGGGGGGGGGGGGGGGCTTCCCGAGTTTGCCCTTTATTTTAAAGGCTTCCGCTGCCTGCTTGAACATATCCATGACATGTTCTGGATATGTCATGGATGGCACCGCGGTCATCATCGCTTTACCCTGAAACCGACGGATCTACCAGGAGTTCCGGTTTGATGCCAACCATCCATTAGCATGCATCATTTCCAAAGAAGCCAGCATATCAGGTAGATTCCGAGGCTGACCCTACAGAAACTCTGGAAGTGCCAGGCAAGATATATGAACCAGCGAGGGCATCATAGCGTGAGCTGTGGACGTTCCAAGAGCCGGAGACGTAGAACCCTGCATGGTAAAAAGCATGGAACTTCAACTATGATCTGCACCTTTCATACTGAATCCTTCATATACCCGATGGATTCAGTATGGCCAGCCATCCGCACCATCCCGCTGAGCCGCGAACGTTATCCCTCCTCGTGTAACTCTATGGAAATGGTCACCCGTAGCCCTCATGGGAGGCCTACGCGTATCCACTTCCATGGCCTCCGGTTCATCGATTTGACCACACAGCAAGATTCCATCTTCTTCCTGCTCAGACAGGTTAGATGCCAGGTTAGCCGTGAGCTACATGTATCCCAGCTTGAGTAGGAAGGATATCGCTAGAAGAAACAGTACTCAGGTCTGGCAGCTCAAGACTAGAAGAGAAGATTAGCAGGGGCCCGCCAGGTATGCTGTGGCTCCTAGACTTTAGGCTAGGCTCCTTCAAGAAAGGGCGAAATTACTACCCTTTACATGATCAAAGAAAAATAAAACTCGATACCAAGTACCCACAAGACAGTGACATTTGTGTTAAAAATATGACAAATAACGAGATTGTAAGCAATCCGGAAAATAGTAGTCACTAACATGACATCTCACTTAATTGGTTTGCTCACCTGTGGTTGATGTCTATCTGCAGCATCATCAGGGGTATTAGGTAAAGTTTACATAATCAATTCCTAGCCCTAATCTATCACAATTCCTACAAGATTAACTTGAAAACTATAGAACTCAAAACATGAGTACTAGTTAGTAAGCCATTTATTAGCAAGTGATTTTCCAGTCAACACATGCGCAGGAAGGCTTCCGAGCATATACCTAGTCTTAGTGGAGTGAAATTGTCACATTTGAAACATGGTTAGCACAGTTTTTCCAGAGGGATCCATAAGCATACGCTTTATGCATTCCCCCCCCCCCCCATCAACATTCATGCGCGTATATATATATATATATATATATATATATATATATATATATATATATATATATATATGTGTGTGTGTGTGAAGCATATGAGAAACACTGACAGCCTGAGTGACACAGTTTTATCTCGATTTGCATTACAACAACGAGAATGTAAACAAAGCAATAAATCTGATCAAGTCATGGCATACGTTACCTGTGCTAACTGTCCAAACAGAGTCTCGACTGAGTTGTTGTTTCTCGCCTTGGCCACCAATCAGAACAGCTTTCATATCAGTAGTTAGACAGAGTGAATGGCCCCATCGACTGGTAGGCATAGGACCCACTAGTGTATAAGAATTCATAAAGCTTATATAAGTACAAAAAGTATGTAATATGTAGTGTGGTGAATGATAAAGAATATAATTGCTAATTAAATATAAGTGTCAAAGAGACCATGAGTTTTTTATGGGGAACATGATAACAGTTCATTAAGCTCATCTCCCAAGATCAATGTCCTTAACCCGCTAATGGTCAAATTTGCTCAAGAAAATTCCATTGTCCATTTGCATAACAAGAACATTTTTTCCCATTATTGCAGTGAAAGTTTAAAAAAACCAGTTTTGGCAATATGACCCTCGCAATAGTGCAAACTGAAAAGTTATTCAAGAGCCGAAATACAATTTAGAGGGGATATTAAAGCTAACGATATGTTTCACAATTTCAACCAATGTTTTCTCACAAGGTGCTGATATAGAGAACCGGACACAAATACATGTAGACATTATAAAGGTATGCTCTGAAAACTTAAATTCTCTTATTTTAGGGAAGATAACATACATGAATACTTCTGAATAACAAGAATTCTTCCGATGTCTCACCCATCTTCTTTGAAAAGCGGGTTTGTGTGGGGCTTTCCACTGTCACTCTGACCATGAACTTTGTCCTTGTTACCTCAATGACAATTGTGCTACATGTACATCCTATTACTGTACATGTAGGTAAGACAACCATGTCTATTCTTACCTGCCTATGGTTTTTTTGGAGATAATACTGAAGGATATTTCACAAACAAATTTTTTACTGAAATGCAATCCAACAAGCATTGTATTCACAAATCAGGTTATTCATGCACTTAATTTTAAGAATTCATTCAGGATCATGAGGATGCTGCTCTGGAAAGTTTTTTAGGAAATTTAACTGCTTTAGTGGACATAATGCTGGTGAAAATGGACAGATTTCACGAAAATTTTATCGCAACTGATGACACAAATCCACACAGGCAAAATGAAATTTCATAAAGCATAATGGACCTTTCCATTTTTAGCTATGCCCCGCCCATCACTAGCTAAGCTCCACCCACACCTTGCCGTGTTTGGATTGATCGATCCCCGAATGTCCTAGCTACCAATTTCCTGAAAACTATACAGGGAAGCTGTTGAATATTTTGTACCTAATTAGACTGGGTGCTGTTGCTGCCATAGGCAGCAACAGCGCCCAATCAAATTAGTTTCAAAATATTTAACAGAATATTTATTAAATAGTAAAAGCAAACAATTTGTACAACAGCCCATAGACCGTCATCAAATATGCGTTCGTGACGTACTTATTGACGTCATTCATGATGTCGTTCATTATGATGTCATTGTACACACCACGCAGTTCATTATGACGTCATATGATGGGTGGGTACTCTGGAAAGGTGAATTTCACACAGGCAATCTGAAATTTCATAAAGCATAATTATTTTTTTTTGTGGCGATAATTTATACTCTAGTGAATAAACAGATTTTGCGAAAACAATTATCCCAAGCACTGTATTCTCCCAATCCACCCATGTATCAAACTGATGAATCCAATCTGCGACTCATGTATATGACGTCATAATGAATTATGTCCCATGTAGCCTGACATCACAATCAAAATGTGTAATGAATATAGGTAAATAAGTCTGTCATGAACTTTTACAAGTCTGTCATATGTACGAATTGTATCTTTACTACTTAACCCTTTAACACTCATATCAACCAAAAACGGCTTCTGGAGTGATCTTGAGAAATGCCCATTTGCAGACCAAGAAGACTTGAAAATTTACCATTGGAATGACTGGCTCGATAACCGAGCCAGTCATTCCAGTGCTAAATTTTCAAAAATAGTCTTCTCTTGGTCTGCAAATGGACATTTTCCTGACCAAATTCAAGGGTTAATGGGTTAATAAACATTCTGTTGAATATTTTGAAAATAATTTGCCTGGGTGCTGTTGTTGCCATAGGCCCATAGCTAGAAATGGATCCCTCTACTGGAACTGAATACATGCAGGCTTCCTGGAGTTGTATTCCAGAAACCAGATTACAAAATTTTTTTAGGGGGATACAACTATCTGGTAAATATGGATGTATTTCTCTGAAATGTAATCGCAATAAATTTATTATAACAAGGTATAGATGTACTAAATGTATTCACTTTAAAGTGTGCCTGTGTATACGTGCAAGTGGTATAACAATTTAATGGTCAGGTCATCCAAAACTGGCCTTTGCAGTGGTCTTTCAAGAGAAATGTCCATTTGCAGAAAAGGAGACTATTTTTTAAACTTGACCACTGGCACAACTGAGTAATGTCCATTTGCAGAAAAGGAGACTTTTTAAAGTTGACCACTGGCACGACTGAGAAATGTCCATTTGCAGAAAAGGAGACTAAAATTTGACCCCTGGAACGACTGGGTCGATAAACGAAGCCAAACATTCTGGTCGTAAATCTTCAAAAATAGTCTGAAGCCAAATTTCAATTTTCGCAACAATTCTTGACCATTGAAGGGCTAAAGTCATACTCTAGACTCGAATAGATCTGCATGGATACACTGGTGGATATGGCATATTCATTCTCCCACCACCCTGGATGAAAATATCATTTCAGATAGACGCGTATAAACATTTTAATACTCAAGCATGTCAGAAATGGCTTTTGCAGTGGTCTTGGGAAATGTTCTTTTGCAAATCACGAGGACTATATTTGATATTTTAACACTCAACTGATAACCGAGCCAGTCATTCCAGTGACAAATTTTCAAAGACACTACACATGAACATTTTCAATGGAAAAACTGAAATTTTCTTGAACAAATTTTATGATTAAGGGGATAAGAGTTTATATAATTATATCATTAATGGCAAAGGACCATATTTGGTCTTCTTCTGCGTATCCCTGTAGAAATTGTAACTGAATAAGGGTAGGCATAGAAATAGAACAATGAATACCTCGACATGTGATGTCTTTACATGGAGCAATCTTTACAGGTGTCACTGATGCGTCATCATCATCATCATCATTGTCAGCAACCGGAGCCGTGTTCAATCTGTCAGTAACATTGACATTACTCTGATCACTGTCTGTCATTTCTCTTATTGAACAACTACGGAGACCACGTTTTTCTAGAGTTCTCACAGTCTCTTCACATGACTTCATGATCAGCGAAACATCAATATTTTCCTTATTCTCGTTTCCTAGTATGTTTGTAATGTCGTCCAAGCCTCTTTTGGACATCCGTGACCGTCTTCTCATCGTATTTCTCAGCTTCTTTGCGTCACTGTCTGCTTCTATATGCATCTTTGAGCTGGACAGTCGTTTTGCGCTGGAGCGTCTGCCTTTCATCGATGAGTTTGTCACATTCATCTGTGACTCATGTAGGCTGGTCAACTCAGAAAACTTTTTAAGTATATTAAAAAATCTATTAAAACCATGTTAAATAGCGAAAACCATATGGATTCAGTTCTAAAACAATTTCTTTAAAATTCTGCATGTGTCCTGACAGACAACATATATATATATATATATATATATATATATATATATATATATATTATATATATATATATATATATATATATATATATATATATGTATTACTAATATAATCTATGCGCCTAAATGCATTAGAGGTAGAAATACCTACTACAGGTGAATGGATCGAACAAGTCATTTTCACAATGACTATCAGAATATGAAAATTATTTAAGAATACTTTTAGAAAATATGTACCCATTAAGTGGTGGTGTAACGATCCATCGGTGCATCGATGCATCATGATCCTTTGTCACACGATACGAGTACGATCCACGCGCACATGTATCGTGATACTACATACTTTTCTAGAACAGAGCATCTGTATGAGTACTCGGCTTTGATTCTCTGACATTTAATTTGGACTCGGGTGCATAACTAAGTAGAATTACAGCATATTACAATTGGCAGTTCTGATTGAGTAGGTATACTGTAGATTTTGAATGCCTAAATTTAGTAACCGATTACTCGCTGGACTTGAGAAAAAAATGGACGTTTGAAAACAAAAAAAAAAAGTTAGCGAAATGCCTCATTAAAGATCGTAGCCAAGTAATATGTTTGACTTTAAAGTGCGTTGTTTATGATAGCAATTTTATTCCCGCCATAATACACTCACATCGTGTGCTATGCTGTCTTACTAGATGTTATTTAGGCCAATTTGAGGCGTAAAAATTCTCGAGGCGATGAATATTGAATACTATAAAATCTGCTAGTCTGTTCCACACACTCACTAACTATGTTGGCCTGGTTTCTGGCAGCCCAATACACATTACTCAAAATATTGCGCACAAAATTACCAGAAGGCCTGCCCTAATTGTGTGAGTTACGCAAATGTTTTTAAAATGATTTAAGTCATGGCACAAGAAACGTTAATTTGGCAATAATATACATCTATGGCTGTTCAAAGCTAGACCCCAGCAAGCATAATCTTTTCATCACATAGCGGGAAGAAAATTAGAAGGTGTGTCTTAAAACAACCAATCCGCCTCCACTTTGTAGAGAACTAATAAATATTCATTACCGCGAAATATTATAATGTCCAAAATGGATGCCAAAAAAGAAATTCAATTGTCATTTTCCCCAGGACAGTTCTCATTATTTATGTCAGCAAATCTTGCAAAATGATTGAATCTGATTGCTAACATCTCGTATAATAAGGGAGGGGATAATACTTTTGTAGAAATCTGACTGATTTGAGAAAGATTGAAACGGATAGAAAAACTGATATCGTGAGATGATTGCAATGTAACTAGTGCCCTATCAAGGACTAGTTCCCTATCCGCGTGTATGCGCTAATACGGTAATCGGTTATTTTCGCATTCACATTTTCCTTACTCTATGTAAATGAACAAAGCCGATTTATTTTATAAAACTTCCGGGTTATATCCACAGTAACCTATTACCGGGACATTTGCAGACCACATTTTAAGCAATATTCCCCACTATTCTAATAGGTATCATTGAGAGTAATCACACTTTATTGCTTAGATCATAATCAATAAACCAGGTTCACAATAATACTTTGCATAGTAGTAATAGACAGTCCTCCTGGAGTGCATAGAACCGTTACACATTTGTATAATATGTACACTTTGCCAAGGACGATGCATCTGGTGTCAATTTTTCAGTATCGTTACACCCCTACCGTTAATGGTAGGTAATCGTATCGAATGTATACTACTTGGTCACCATCACGTAATGATTACCATATGTATCTAGCAATTTCTGAGTTCCAGAGTCCAGTATATTAGGACCTTATCGGGAGACGATTCTACTGAGCCCTTACTCTTAGTATTCATACTTCTTAATTTGGTGCGTTTAAGCCATTCACTCTAGTAGCTACTCGGGTATGCACTCAAGCGTTTTTACGCTACTCGAGTAATGACATCAACTCGTCTTGTAGCGGAAACTGGTTTATTACGTGGCTTCTATTTTTACTCAACGACATTTTATGTCAAACGTTGGATTAATTTTGAGGAAATAAATGATGTTTATTACAGCATAAGCAATATTTAGGCGGTCCCATTTAATAATTTCACTCCTGCAATGATGGATATAAGGTATACATTAGGCAGTCGTTATTTTCATGCCAATGTTTTTTATCATTTTAGAAAACAGATTTCAATTTTTTCTTGAAATATACCTCACAGAAGTCAACACCGGCCCCCTCCCCTTTCTCAGAGATTTGGATTTATAAAGAATTTACAGCCCTTGTGCTATTAGAAGCCGCGGTTACTAATAAGCGATTTAGGGTAGGTGAAATTTTTTACTTCAGTTTATTTCACATCTAAGATCAATATGAATGTAATTAATTACTAATGTCAATATTTGCATTATAACTAGTTCGGTTCTACTAACATGTTATTCATTTATTTATATAATTAATTTCTTATTGCATTATTGCATAACTAATTTATTTGACCGGTATACGCTGTACTACGCTTACATGTGTCTGTACATCCATGTCTATGGGAAGCTGTGAAGGACAATCATTGGAAAGGACTTGTCCACTTAAAATAGCTGTCGCAGTAACAGGAGTATTATGGTCTGCCCAGATTTTCACTTCATCCAGTCTGCAATCCTTTCTCCTCTGCCAAAATAGGCATCTGTATGAAAGGCAAAAATACATGATATAGCATATAAATGCTATAAATGCATATTGTACGGTAGCATGAGCATTCAAAAGATACATGTGACATGGATATAAGGGGGGGGGGGGAAGCATTACGGCTATCGACTCATCGTCCTGTTTGACATGTCTGAAGGTCACATGTTGATCACCTGCACATGGTAATTCCAAGTTGTGTGCTAATTGTTTAAACCTGTTAAGAAAATTCTAATTTATGTCTAGTGATTGTCCATTTACAGGACAAATCAATCAAGGTATCTCCTCCGAAACCATTTTGTGGAATTCAATCAAATTTGTTACGTGAGTTACCCATATGATTGGGCACTTCAAGATGACTTACAGTAGGCTCTTTCCCAAGGATGGGGGGGGGGGGGGGTCAGCAGGGTGGAGGTTGGGGAAGAGTCACAAATCTGGTGGAATTCCACCAAATTTGGTATGTTAGTTACCCATATGATTGCAGTTTTCAGGGTGGGGGCAGAATGTTAAAGGTGGTGATAGTAGTAGTAGTGGTGAAAGTAGTAGTAGTAGTAGTAGTAGTAGTAGTAGTAGTAGTAGTAGTAGTAGTAGTAGTAGTAGTAGTAGTAGTAGTAGTAGTAGTAGTAGCAATCTGCAAATGTAATTTTTACCATTTTCAATTTTTGACCTGAGCGGGGTTCAAAGCCTGGCAATTCTGCAGAACCTTCCGCCTAGCGTTTGGGAGATGAGTGTTCTACCACTAGACCAGCATCCAGAGGACAAAAATCCTCTTTCACCGGACTGGCTTTCACCCACCCGTCTCTCAATATACATGAATTGACTGGAATTGATGGTGTACATTCCAGATATGTTACTTTTACATTTCTAAGATCTCTCCACCTACGTCACTAGGCACTCGCAAGTATGTAGTTTTTAATATTGTGAAGCATTAGTTCTAAGAACCATGTCATTGATGACCAGCCATGGGGTAATTGTAATTTGTAATTGGCTGTAATTAATTACATTTTCAAATAATTGATTGTAATTGTAATTAAGTGGCTAAAAAGTAATTGTAATTGAATTGTAATTAATTACATTTAAAAAAATTGTAATTTGTAATTGGTAATTTCAATTACATTATCAATTACAGACAAAAATTGAAGGTCTGTTTGATGCTGACACTATAAATAAATATCTCTTCTTAATTCTTCACAACAAACCCCAATCCATTAGGAAGGTACACAATGTATAACAGATCATATCATACAGGTCTACTAATATAATTTGACAGGAAGTTGTTGCTGCCTTCCTGCTCCAGTCAAATTAGTTTCAAAATATTAAACAGAAATCTTTGTTAAAAATGCACATGTGATTTTTTGTATTTATTCTCTGGGCTCAACCTCAAAGGCTTATTAACATTAATTAGACTGGAAGTGCATGCTGCACGACACATTTGACTGGAAGTGCGTGCTGGATGACAATTTGACTGGAAGTGCATGCTGCACGACACATTTGACTGGAAGTGCATGCTGCATGACACATTTGACTGGAAGCAGTTGCTATCTAAGGCAGCAATTGTGCCATACAGCAAGCACTTCAAAATATTAAGCACGATATGTGGGAGAATGTATGTGTTTTCATATTTGCTCTTTCAGGTTCAAATGGTTAAGTAAAATTAATTTGAGTGGAAGCTGTTGCTGCCTTAAAGCTCTAGTCAAATTAGTTTCAAAATATTAAACACGTATTTATTAAGAATGTAATGTGATTTATAGTATTTGTTCTTTGAGCTCAAAGGCGTAATTAACATTAATTTGACTAGAAATATTTGCTGCCTTACTCTGTTGTTGCCTTAGGCAGCAACTGTTTCCAGTTAAATTAGTTTCAAAATATTAAGCAGGTATTTGGTAAAATGCAGGTGCTTTTTCATATTTGCTGTAACACGTTCAAACGGTTAAGCTACTGAAATTTGAAAATAATTTTACTGGACATCAAAGGTGCCTTAAACAGCAACAGCTTTCAGTCAAATTGCTATTAAAAGTCAACCAAATCTTTCAGACATCTCATTGAAAGGTTTAATTCCTAAATGACAATTATGTCAGCTGTGTATTATGACGCATGGTGTCCTTTATAAACATACTTTTAAAATGCATACAAACATTTCATATCCTCATGGCCTGTATTTTTCTAGATCAGCCTAATATCTTTAACTCTAAATTTCAGGAATGTACTCTGACATGTCTGAGGAGAGTTGCGCAATATTTTGAAAATAAGTGAGAAATTGTATCTGTTTAACATAAATCAACATGCAAACAAATTATTCTAAGGAACTTAGTTCAAATAGTAATACTAACTTAGTATGTCTATATTTACTTTACCACTGGGGATGAGTATTATTGATAGGGTTAACTCCACCAGTGGTCAGCAATCCCCTCAGAGGTGTGATTTATCCATTCACAAGTCTTCTGTTGATTTTATTGATGGTTTTGTAGACACCCTTTCAACTATACAGATGAGATATTACAAATTCTGTTCACATTGTAAGAATTATTTGGTTGAATGTTTTGAAAATAATGTAACTAAATGTCGCTGGTTGCATACATATAGGTAGCAAGAGCTCTCAATCAAATTATTTTCAAAATATTAAACTGAATATGTCAGACATCCTAAAGAATTTTCTCCTTGAAAAGGGTTAAAACCTCCTGGTCTATTTTCTCTAGGGTGCAGTACAATAATTCTTTAAATCTCAAGATTTGTCAATTGAAAATCTTCTGCTCAGTGATTGTCCACGTGCAGGCCCAGAGAAGACTATTTAAAAAAAATTCAACACTGGAATGAGTGGCGTAGTTTGGGAGCCAGTTATTCCAGTAGTAAATTTAAGAAAATACTCTTTTCTTACCCTACAAATTAATTACATTCACAAAATGGAGTAATTGTAATTGTAATGTAATTGACCATTTTGCAAAGTGATTGTAATTAATTACATTGGCAATGTAATTGCCCCATGTCTGTTGATGATGCACTGACACTAGGATATAGCTCATTCATCATCTGGAATGTAATTTTTACCGTTTTCAGTTTTCAATCTGAAAGGGGGGGGGGGGGGGGTCGAACCCTGCCAATTCTGTGGCACCATTTTGGAGGCGACTGTTCTACCACTAGACCAGCATTCAGAGGACAAAAATCCTTTTTCACTGGACCAGCATTCAACTACCCGTCTCACAACTACACGAATTAACTGGAATTGATAGTGTACATTCCAGATATTTTTACTTTTACATTTCTGAGATCCTGACACTGACAATATGTAATATTTATAACGCCAAATGATATAGAATTTTCAGAAAACAGTGCATAAATGTGATTCTTTACATTTACTTCACATGAGTGTTTTGATTTTTCCTGATTCTGACAAAGTGATCGTATTATCAGGTAACATTTTTTATATTTTAGTTAGCAGTTTCATATTTTAGATGTTATTTCCATAGAAAACTATGGATAATTCATAGTGGCTGGCAGGTCTGGACATTCCCTAAACCACTGCAGGGTAACAAGGTACGCTAAATTCTGACCTGTACATGTATTCACTGTATAAAAGTAATTACTTCACCTTGACTTATTTGTAATTGTCCCCAAGCTATACGCCTTCTCTCCGATGTTCAAATGCACTTTAATTTGACTGCCATTACTTAACCCACACCAATCACCGAGGGTAAAGAAAATCAGTTGCAGTGGTGGAGGATATCTCAACTCTTGGCTGTACTCAAAACCATATAACCCAGCTCTGCAAAAGAAAACATAAATCATGAGCAGTAGTTTTATATATAAGCAGGGCTTGAAATTAACCACGATGAGTGATTAGTCAGCAGGACTAGTGACCACTAGATTTTATTAGCACTAAGTCTGGAAATGGACCTTTCCGGTTTTAGCTATGCCCCGCCCATCTCTAGCTAAGCTCCACCTACACATCGCTCGTGTTGGGATCGATTGATCTCTGAACACTCTGACTATCAATTTCCAAAAAACTACACAAGTTGTTGAATGTTTTGAAACTAATTTGACTGGGTGCTGTGCTAAGGCAGCAACAGCGCCAAGTCAAATTAGTTTCAAAATATTCAACAGCAGGTTTATTAAATAGCAAAGAATTACAGACATACAATTCATACGTGTCGGACTGTTTGAGATTTTATGACGGTCTATATGGAACCCTTTGTGATGTAATGATGGTGACGTCATCATACACGTACTGAGCTGATTATGACATCATACAAGGTCAGATGATGGATGGATACTCTGGATAGGTGAATCCACTAACCCTTACATGGCAGATATGCAAACTTGCCATGGTTTGTAATACATTCAGCGAGGCACCAACAAACAAAGTTCTGTAACCCATGTCATCTTGAAAATTTCCCAAAATGAAATTAGTAAAGGTGTGGATAGTACTCCTGCATAGTATATACCACTGATGTAAAATTTTTGTAGATATTCGGTGAGCAATTGTTGAAAGAATGGCCGATAAAACTAAACAACAATTACGTGAAATTAAATGTCTCGTCTGTCTCCTGTTTGTCAGTGTCCTTGACCTTTGACCGTGTGATCTTAATGTTATCAAGCTGCTCCCTAACATTTCAGGTAACCTGCCCGTAACCATATATCCAAGCTTAGTTCCAATAGGATTAACGTAGAGGTCAAATAGTAAAGTATGAATGACCTTGACCGTTGACCTCAATATCAGACCACATCTTACTTATGGCATAGGGAAGTGTGTCCAAGTTAAGTTTTGGTAGTATGAAACAATTCTGGAATAACAAGAGGCCCAAGGGCCTGTGACGCTCACCTGGACCATTAGCATTTGAAACATTTGAATTTAAATATACATGAGTCTTTACATTAAACAAGATGGAAAACTAATTTCAAGCAATATTCTGAATGGAAATTCTGGCGCCTATGATTATAGGATCATTTTATCAAAGGAGATGAAGCAATTTGACAATTTGCGGTAAATTGTTAATAAAATGCAAGATTTTTACACCCCAAAAATTTGATGAATCAAAATTATGAACGGAAATTCTTGGGCCCATCACCACAGGATATTTTCAGCCAAATTTTGTTGAAATCGCTCAGAATGGTAATGAGAAGAATCAATTTGACAATTTCAGGTACATTTTTCATAAAATCTAAGATTTTCACTCAAAATATTGATGAATCAAAATTCTGACTGGAAGGTCTAGAGCCTATGGCCATAGGATCCTTTCAGCAAAATTTGGTTAAAATCGGTTAAAATGCTAAGGAGAAAGAAGCATTTGACATTTTCCAGTAAATTATTCATAAAATCTAAGATTTTAACATAAAAAAATTGATCAATCAAAATTCTGAAAAGGTGTTCCAGAGCATTACCACCATAGGATGCATCTAGCCAAATTTGGTTGAAATATGTCGAGTAGCTAAGGAGGAGTAGCATTTTGACCATTTCCGGTTGATTTTTCATAAAATCTCAAATTTTCACCCAAAAAATTGATTAATCAAAATTCTCTGGAGGGTACCAGCTTAGAATCATTCCAGCCACATCTGGTTGAAATTGGTCAAAGCGTTAAGGAAAAGACACAATTTGACGGCTTGACAGACAGACGGACAGACAGATGACGGACGGCTGCCATGGCATAAGCTCACTTGGCCTTTCAGGCCAGGTGAGCTAAAAATGCAACTGATTTACTAAATGTAACAAGAGGCCAAAGGGCCTGTGATGCTCAACTGGACCATTGACATTTAAACCATTTGCATTTAAATAGACATGATAGATGATTTTCGGAAACTGGGTCATGTCAAATCACCCAAAATAATCTCCGATTTTTACGAAATTTGTTCCATAAATTAGTTCTGGCACAAAATCCCCAAATGTCAAATATCAGTTCGATCTGCCCAAGAGTTTAAGAGTTATGGCCCTTTGAAATTTGTCAGAATTAGCAGAATTGCTAAAAAAACCTAACTGTACTCGACTTTAAAATGCTATAACTTTTGAACTACATGTAGATGACCAATTGGAATTAGATTTCTGTCATTTGAAAGGAAATTCCATGAGGATGTGATCAGATTGAGAATAGGAGTTTGTTTACTCCTGATGACCTTTTGACCGTGAATTTGACCTTGTGGGAAACCTGCAAATGAAAAGTTGGATACGCCAAATTTTATTTACATATGTTTTTCACCTTATGTTAAAGTTCCCCAGGTATAATGTTTTTAGTTTTTGCACAATTCACATAGAAATACATATATATGTTCAAAATCACATAAAACGGGTGAATACTTAGTAAATGACATGTACTGTGTGGCACTGTCAATCTAATACTGAGGCATGATGTTTAGAATATTTCTTTTCTATCTTGGCTAGGTCAGTCTTTGAGGTAATATGCCTTGTAGATGATGTGGATCTCAAAGATGGAGGGTCAGTGGGAAGGAGAACATTTGAATACAATTAGTAAATCGATCCAATATGGCATCATTGGTTGGCCAACTGAAATGCTTACCTGGACTATTTGGATGCATAAAGGTTAAATAACCATACACAATTCTGATCCCCCATTTAGACTCATACATGCATGCCAAATATGTTTGTGGATTAATTGCCATCTTCAGAATTTCACCGTCACCTTCAGTACCATTAATGTACAGGACACTTGATATGATTGGTTGGTATATTTTGGGAATTAAGTTTATAAACATCCATGGCTTTAGATTACCCCGTAGCTATGACTTTACAAGGCATGCCGAAATGAAATCCACCCATATTAGTGAGCCCACATTAAAATCCAACTGGCTGCTATGAACACTAAATAACTAATTTGCAGTCAATTAAATACTCAGAGATAGATGCTGTGGCATTTTATGGCTATCCAGAGGTCTTATTGTGCTATTAAAACTAAAATGGCTTCAAATCAACCTCTCGGATTTCAAAATTCTCTAGTTTCTAGGGGTATTGATGGATCATGGACCAGATAGGTGGTGTGCCCAAATGAGGTAAATCTAAAGACCTGACATCCATGGCTACTGCTAATAGAATTTCAAACTAAGTGATGTTATGCTGTCGAGTTCCCTTTTTTTCGCAATCTCAAACATGTGAACCAGTGAAGCCGAAATTTAAACAGCTTGTCTTGAAGCCACGAAGTCAAAATGAATACCAGGGATTGTTTCCATATTGTATATATGCAATAATCATACATTTGTCTCGATGTCAATATGTGATTATTCCTGGCTCTCTAAAATGGCCTTGGCCACTACTCATTTGACTGTTCCGCTAATACAATCGCACACACTTTTTCTGTGCGATAATGGCATAAAATTCCATTTTGCCGAAACAGCAATATCCTGCTGGTGATACATGTAACATCGATTTCAAGAATTGTACTTATTTTTATATTGGACCGCACAGCCATCTGTGAAATAGATCTGTATTTCATCCCGGACGACTGACGAATAGCTCTATGTGAAACCCACTTGTAAAATTATATTCTCAACAGATACCCTGTTTGCTTTCTGTGATTTCATGTACTGGCGATCTGGGATTTTATAGTAAAAATAGTGTCACATCAAGTTTACTATCATAATCTCATCACACAAATGATCAATAAAATCAGCTGTAGACTCCTCCTTTCCTGTAATGACTTCAGTCCAATCTACAGTACTTTAATCCACTGTTTATATACCACTTCATCTTCAAATTCTAGGTCTTCTATTCTGTTTAAATAATCAATGAGTCATGTTTTCTTGGACAATCTTTGTACTGTCCTATCATACATTTCTCTTCATTTGGTGACCAGACACACACGTTCATCAGAAATTTGTTTTTTACATCTGTTTCTGCTTTTAATTGTATTACTGACCATTCTACTTGCATTTTGGTGATATATAGACACGCAAACTAAGTGTGTCCCAGAAGCACCTGATAATATGCATCACATAGGTCGCAATGCTGCACATGATGAAAATCCAATTGTCTTGTGGTTGTGGGCATCTTTTTTGCAGCTTGCAATTTTTTCAGGTTTACTAGAGGCCTTCTCTTTTAACGATAAATCTTCTTACCATTCATATCCATTACAATTAGTCTATCCTTCATACCTGGTCACATCTTACTATTATCATCATGCTCCTAAATTGCTCTACATTACAACTCGCCTACATTTAACGGTTTTTTATTTGGCGACTTTTCTTAGCTAAATAATTTGTTGCACCAAATTCATGCATAGTTAGTTCTCTGAATTGTAAATGGAGACAGTCAAGAATTGTACACGTTCTTTATAAGAAGTGGATTTTATAAACTTTTCCTTCAGCTCTCCCGTCAGTGATTCATAAAATAGTCAGATTTTAAGTCGTCCACCTGCCTATGCAAGCCTGCCTATGTTCTGGTTCGTCCTCCGAAACTGAGTGTTGTATTCACATCATGCGTTAAGACATCGGGTCTGCCTCTTCAATATTTAATTCATGTGACAATATCTGTGCCGGTTGTAGTACTGTCAGACTGGAGTACTGATTCCTCTTCAGTAGTGAGCTTTAAAACAATTTGGCATCATAGCTTTTGTGCTGGTGCTATGACTAAGTACTGTATTGTGTTTATCCACTGTTTTATTGCACAACTACGTTATCACATGTAATGACGTCATGCAGGGTTTGATATATAGCAATAACAAATCACAGTACCTCATTTGTTGGGCAGAAAACTGAATGAGAACTTCCTTCTCATAGTGTGTACAGATTGTCTTGATATCAGTAGTGTTGTCGGAAAATTTCCAAAAAGAAAAATTTCCTGAAAATTCACCAACATATTTTTCCAGAAAATTTTCCGGTCACATAAGGATGCAATTGCAAATTTTTATTTCCATATAAGTTAATAGATTTAGATTTGTGTCATCTATTGCCATGGCTGAAATGGCTTGCATCAGGTTACACTATAACTATAGTTCAGAATGATGATGATGAAGATGATGATGATAATGATGATGATGATGATGAATGTAAAATGATGATGATAATGATGATTGATGATCAGACAATTAAAGTAATTTGCATACATGACAGTACATGCAAGTCATTATATATTTCATGATGATGATTTATTTGATCCCAACTAATATTTGATGGAATATAAAAGATGACTTCTGATAGACACCAAAATAGGCCTGTAATGACCAAAATGAACTGTTGAGCTAAATATGAAACTTACTCACTTCAGTTAGTCACATGTAAATCAGCCGGTGTAAAGGGCATGTAATGTGACAGTTGCTTTAGTCATTAAACTTTCAAAATAATTTGTTTAAAATTACCCATTTGGTTTTTTCTTACACTTAAATTGGTAAAAATTAGCAGGCAGTCTGTCAAACAAACAATCAGACAGCCCTGCACCCACCCACCCACCAACTTACCCACACACCCATACGCTGTGACACACCCACAGACCAGTGCCACACAAACACCCACAGCGCCGCACACACACACAATATATATATATATACACATTTTTTTTTTTTATGGTTCAAAATACACATATTTTTCCAATTTTAGGAAAATTTTCTGGAAAAATATCGTAAGATTTTCTGCAAAAATAACATCACTAGATATCAGTAGGTGGTACCTGGCTCTTCTGATGCAGTAGAGTACATTGTGTATAGATGGTTTCCTAGTGTACATTAGTTGGCGACTAGAAACTATATCTAACAGTTAGTATCAATTTTCACTTGCTAAAATTTACAACCTGCATCAAAGAAAGCACATGACTTAGCGGGTCCATAAACTTAAACGACAAACAGCATGCCATGGAGTTGAGCATTACATTTATATAGTAAATTCCCATGACGCTGCACATTAGATCATGTGATGGATGTGTAGTGCTCAATTGATGCACTTATGACAGCTCATGACTTTTGATTATTTTACTGGTATAAGACATTTTCATATATATGTAAATTGTGAAAAAAATAGAAAGATTATACTTGTGAAATTTTAACATAATTGTAGAAAACATGTGTACTGTATGTAAAATTTGACGTATCCAGTTTTTCATTCGCAGGTTCCCCACAAGGTCAAAAGGTCATTATTTGTAAACTTACTATTCTTATTCTGATCAGATTTACAATCCTCGTGGTATTTCCTTTCTTTCAAATGACACAAATTTCATTCAAATTGGTCTACGAGTTCACAAGATATAGCATTTTAATCTGGACAGTACATCCATTTATTTGCACGATTTTGTCAAATTTCAAAGGGTCATAACTCTTAAATAGTTGATCAGATTGAGCTAAAATCTGAGATTTATGTTTCTTGTGTCAGAACTAATGAATGGACAAAAGTTCATAAAAATTTAAAGCGGTGCCATTTCTTTCATTGGGTGATTTGGGATGGAATGACCCGGGGGTCAAATGTAAAAATGTATGTGCTCATGTACTCTACATTGATATGGGTAACTCGCATACCAAATTTCGTTGAATTCTGTCCAACGGTTTCAGAGATGCGTTACAGTAAATTTTCGCAGGTTAATATTTGACCTTTTGACCCCTCCCATAACCCTTGGCGACGGAGCCAAGTCTAAATGGCCTCTTGTACTCCGCAATCAGATGGGTAACTCAGATATCAAATTTGGTTGAGTTCTGTCTAACGTTTTCAGAGGAGTTGCGTTACAACTGATTTGACATTTTACCCCTGTTATGCCCACAAACACCCCCCCCCACCCCCTGCCATCAAGAGGATTATCCAGCTATCAATCAATATTACATGTGTGATTAGCTGCGAAACAGTCCCACGCTATTACGCTTACGACGTTATGCTAAACCTGGGACTACGAAGTGAACTGTACAATTTTCAGATTTTCCTCTCGCTTCACAAGTTAAGCACTTACGTCGCCCAAATTTCACACATACCTACCTTATTTAGCCTGTTATAGAAAGATATACATCTTATTGCTAACTATTTCATATATTTTGATACATTGGCAGAAACATTTACGGCCGAGCGCATCTCCGCACTCCATTCAGTGCGCCATCCATCTTGTCCTAGTTACCGCTGTTAATCATGGGAGATACATTGCCTTATTTAGCAGGTGAGGTCAAACCTACCATATATGGGCAAGTAGGCCTGATTGCACATTACGCTTGCTTGTCGTCTGTTTGTGCACGTAGTACCACTTTCCCATATATGGTAGGTTTGACCTCGTCTTCCAAATATGGCAGTGCATCGCCCATGATCCATAGCGGCAATTACAGGACAAAATGTCTGGCACACTGGAACTGGTGCGAGATTCGCTCGGCCGTCAATGTATTGGGCTGTTACTGTATCAAAATTAAATATTTTGCAATAAGGTGTATATTTTTCGATAACCGGCTAAATAAGGTACATGTGTGTGAAGTTTGGCCGATGTAAGTGCAAAACTCAAGACACGAGACGAAAATCTGATTAAAGTGATTTAATTGCAGTTTTTTGTTATGGTAGGACCTGTAGCTCCTATGTCGACGTAACGTGACCGTAAGCATATGGAGATACAGTACTGTAGCTGTGTGATATGTCAATATAACTTGAAAACGAAGCCTTGTTGCCGAGTTTGGTATGGCTTCGGAAATTAGACTTCCGGTTATGGCGAATGGATGTTTTTGTTTTATTGTCTGCGAAAATTTATAGATTTTAAAGGAAATATAAAGTATATATTGACTCAATAATGATATAATGGAATAAAGTGAATTAAGATACACATAAAGAACAAAGGTAAGTATTTTACATAAAAATGGGTATCTAAAAATCATGCGATATAGTTTCGTGACAATATGAGTACAAAGTTTCTGTGAGTAATCATGGCAACCATTTGTCGATCAGAGTAAAAATGCGCCCGGAATTAATCTATAACAAGACTAGGTCAACTTAAGTTACCCACTCAGTTATCAGAATATAAGTTTTTGAAATATATATATCTAGATATCTATATCTATATATATATACAGTATATATATATATATATCTATATCTATATATATATATATATATATATATATATATATATATATATATATATATATATTAGATAATCTGAAATATATATTTTAGTCTGAGTCTTTGAAAAAGCAGATCCAGTCAGTATGCAACTACACAGATTGGTATATTGTCATTGATCCAAACGTAGGCAGCACACTGCGGCTGACGGTTCAAGTTACCATATCGTAGGCAGCACACCGCGACTGACGAATTGGAACAAGATAATGTACAGATCTTATGCAGGGTGACCGATGCCAATCCGTACCCTGACATTTTCAGACTCCAGAGGTAGAGGACTAAGAAGATTTCTCAGATCCAGCCCAATCCTGAAAATACATGATATTGTAGTAGATGAAATAAGCATCGGGGGAGCAACTCTTCAGGACCTACTACACCTGATAAGATATGAAAGTAGACGGGTAGTAAGAGATCACACAACAGACAGAATAGTGGTTGTACTTAACGCTGGCATTTGTAGTTTTACTCACGGAAAAGAAAAGCGTGAAGTGGGCTATGCAGGGTTGGGGTCAATTCTGATTGGAATTGGAATTGATCAGTCAATTCCAATTCAATTCCGGAATTGGAATTGGAATTGATAAATCTTAGGACTCCGGAATTGGAATTAATAAATTTTAAGACACCGGAATTGGAATTGATAATTTAAATTGACCGGAATTGATCAATTCCAGTCATATTTGTCATAGATTTACTGAACATTGCTGCCTATAAAATGTACATGTAATATCTGTATTATACACTGATCTTTATATGTCCTTAATGCATTTCATCCTAAATGCTCTATATGATACCATTTATTATATTTCATTCTATATGCAGGTTGATGATATTTATTATGCCAGCTGTTATTAGATGCTTTATTGAATACGTTACAATTTATTTGACTGAATACTTTTCTCCCTTATGGCTGCAACAGCTATTAAAATAAATTTGAACAACTTAGATATATGTTTGGTTTGAATGCTAGAATTTGAGATACTGATAATTCAATGATGAGCAAGTTAGCCCATAACCCTTTAACACCTAAGCCTGCCAAAACACCTGCGATGAGTTTGAGAAATGTTCAATGGCAGGCCAATGGAAGACTATTTTTGAAAATTTACCACTGGAGTGGCTAGCTGGATAACTGAACCAGTAATTCCAGTGGTAAATTTTCAAAAATAATCATTCACTCTGAGTTGACAAACTAAAGATCTGATAAATGCTATGAACTTTAATACATTATTAAATTAACTCAATTCTCCATGAACAGTGACCAATTAACCTTTTTATCCTATGTGAGCTTTGTACCTCATTTATTCAATCAAAGCCACTGATCTTGAACTTATTTCATTCTGCATTCCCTGGAAACAGGTTTTCTTCTCTATGTGAAAACATGCCATCTTTAAACTCATACAAATTAGTTAAAATGATTTCAGATATATACGCTAGAACCAAGATAACCAAATTGTGTTAAAATTATTCATCAAGATGTTAGCAATAGTGTTCATTAAAGTATTAACTATCATCTGCATGGAATGAAATGGGTGAAGAAAGCAGTATTTTACAAGATATTATACCCTCAGACATAACAAAGAAATCATTGAACAAACCCGGCTGTGAAATGTCTTAGCTTTTTAAACACAGACACCAGGATGAGAGGTGTTATTCAAACTCTACATACATGTTCTCAGTACTCTCACCCAGTACTGTACTATATACATTGTATTCTAATGCTTTTTAATGCAAACATTTATATAGCAAGGTTTACATGTATCTATAATAGTTAGACATGGCATTAACCGTTAGCCATATTCATCAGAAAAAAACTCAGCACTAATCTATAATTAAGTCAAATTAACTAAAAATAAGATCTGCTGAATGTTGACTTTTGCGACAACAATTTGACTGAAAGATATTTTTATTCTAATTGTTTTAAATATTAATGGAGAAGCCAGCCAAAAATGCCTTCTGCACTGGTCTTGAGGAACGATCACATATATGTATGCTAAGAGACTATTTTTGAAAATTTATCAGTGGAATGTTTGATTCCATAACTGAGCCAGTCATTGCATTGTTAAATTTAAAAAAGTCTGCTCTTATCCTGCAAATGGACATTTGCTAATGATAAATCTAGTTTTTCTTGGCCATTCTTGGGAATTAAAGGGTTAAAATATAACAATGCTGATCTCAAATAAATATTGGTATGGAATTGGAATTGATAAAATGGAATTGGAATTGGAATGAAGGAAATTTCAATTTCCCTTTCCCCGAGATCTAACAATACCTACCATTACATTACTAATTGATAATACAGCTATCCTGATAGCTGGTTCTAGGAATTTAGATTTAGTAAGCTTTACCGGCTCCTGGAACCGGGTACCCGGCTCCCAACAAATGGGTGCCCGCCTGCCCGAGACATAATGTTTGCACAGCTACCAAACAAGAGAATACCCATTGCTGGGAGGCAGGGTCTGTAATGTAATGGTAAGTTACATAGTATTGTTAGATCTCGGAGAAAGGGAAATTGAAATTTCCTTCATACTCCTTCAGTTACCATTTAGTGTTGTGAGTCGGAAAATTTTCCCAAAAGAAAATTTTCCAGAAAATTTACCAACATATTTTTCAAGAAAATTTTCCGGTTACCTAAGGAATAAGGATGCAATTGCAAATTTCCCTATTGCATTAATACCGATGCTTTTGCTACTAATATAAGTTAATAGATTTAGATTTGTGTCATCTATTGCCATGGCTGAAATGGCTTGCATCAGGTTACACTATCACTATTGCTGCTATAGGCAGTAATGGCTTGGCAGCAATGGCTTCCTAGCAAATTGTGTTCAAAATAGTCAACAGGAAAGTTTTTGCATATCATTCAAAATTTAAGGAAATGTTAATTCTGTGTACTGTTACCTTATTTCTGGGTTCAACTGTACACCAGCTGCATGGAATTATGGACGATGCAATATTGCATCATAGATTGCATCATGCACATGCTGGTCTGGTGTAAATTCTTATTCATTCAAGTCAGTCAAGTGGTTACTGGTTATGCAATAACATTGTTTAAATTTTAGTGTATGTTAATTATTTAGTTTCTGCAACTTCCACTTTTTGCCAGTTAAGGCAGTTATCAGTTAAAGTTCTTAAACATGTAAAAAAGACTTGATATGAAAGTATGGAATCATTTCAACAGAGAAATTTCTTGAAAAAAATAATTATATAGGAAAATGCAAATACTGTGAATTACCATAACATTACTCATTGATAACACCAGATTTAGTCAGCAACCTGGTGGGAAGGGGAAAGCCATACAAAGCCTGTTTTGCCCCTGAAGAAAGAACTTAGACCTAAACTTGACATATGGAGACCTAAAAGGACCGACAAGTTTTGGGACTGAATCACATTCGCATCACTGCTCCTAAAAAAGGGAGAGAACTCATGAACATGCATCTCGCCTGAAACACAAATGTGCGAAGAGGGTTAACAGCTCTTTACACATATCAGCCTGGGAATGAGCATGAATATATAAGATGAATGATCATGATATATAAACATAATACAAAAAACTGTCAAACTTGAATTACCTCATGAATTATGGATTTCAGATGTGGAGCCATCAACCAACACACTTTCGACCAGATGTGTCCCATACGGTTGAATTCCTCTCGCTTGACCATGTCTGTTCTTACTACTTTTGCTTTTCAAAGTTATCAAAAGGGAGATGAACAGTGTGGCCACTAGACTATCGTTTCAAAACAGCTAAAGTGAGTAGATTGGCAGAGTCTGACATGTCGCTCATATAGTAATCCGCGAATGAGGACTCACAGTGCCATTGTGCAACGACCATGATGTCCTCTAACGGGACACCATTGAATAGGGAAGTCGAAGTGGCTATTCCTCTAACATCGTGAGCCCTAGCACATTGCACCTGGTGCCCAGTCGCAATCTCGTGGGTAGTCTGAATGCATTCGACCACACAACAAGAGATAGTATCCATGGATGCGGCGCCATATGGCTTCTTATGGCAGATCCACAGATGTCTATCATTTGGCCGTAGAGTCCGTCTGTTTCTTGTACTTGGTCAAAGCACGGACTGGACACCAGGCCTACCATCACGATCAAACCTAGTTAGCTTTGGTATAATAATCGGTTTGCCGGGATATTTCAAAGATTGATTCTTTGACATAAACTCTGCTCTTGGCAGCAATCGCAGACCCTCTCCGGAGACAATAAATCGGTCCCTCCCTGCTGAAAGTGCATTGATCTCACTGCGCCATCTTGCTGAGGAAGCTGCCAATAGGAAAACCTCCTTTAGAGTCAGATGCTTTAGACTAGCCAAACCCAAAGGTTCGAAAAGGTGCTTGGCCAGTACATTAAGCATCAAAGATAGACTCCAGGCTGGAATGACTACCGGTTGTTTTGGTCGGAGATTGCTCATTCCTTTTACCATCACATTCAACTGGGCCACCTCTGGACTATCCATGCTGGCTAAACAACGGATAACTGATGCCAAAGCTGACTTGTATCCAGCAATTGTGACAGGACCAAGTCCTGTAAAGAAGAGCTCACAGTCTGCTATTTGCTGAATAGTGGATTGAAAGAGATCAATACCCTTTCCTTCACACCACTCTGCAAATTTGTTACCCTTGTGGTTATATGACTTGAAGGTTGACCGCCTTCTCGCGAGTGCAATGAAACTCGCAGCCTGTTGAGAAAAGCCTTCCGACATGGACCGTTGTTTGATAACATCCACAGTCAATTTGAACATTTAGGGCCGCTCGTGTAGGAAGCAGCCCTTGGCCTGGGAGATTATGTTCGGAATCTTGGGCAGCTGCACTGCGTGCATCCCTCTCCAGCTTATCGCCAGAGCGTCTGTATCGACGGCATTTGGATCTGGAATCGGCAAGACATAAGTCATGATTTGAGCATTTTCCTTTGTGGCAAACAAGTCCACGTTTGGTTTGCCCCAATGCTCGAAGATCCTTTGTAGAACTGGAGGGTTGAGAGACCATTCTGTTGGCAGAATTCTGTCTGCGAGACAAAGCATCTGCCAGAATGTTCAATTGCCCAGGAATGTGAGCTGCTTTCAAAACAACCAACTAATTCCAGCCCCAATGAATCAAGTGCCACACCTTCATACACAGTGTGGGTGACCTGGTCCCGCCTTGGCGATTTATGTATGATACTACTGTCGAATTGTCCGACCATATCAATATCGCCATGCCCCTGACTTCTGGAAGAAACTTTTCCAATGCCAGTTTCACTGCCATCATTTCCAACAGATTGATATGCAGCTGACTCTCTTGGAGAGTCCATGCGCCCGAAACCTGGTGTTCTCCCAGGCAAGCCCCCACCCCTCCAACGATGCATCCGTGTACACAGACAGCTGGGGGTGGGGTAAGTGAAGCGAAACTCCTACTAGGAGATTCTGACGCTCCTTCCACCATACAAGATGCGACATTATTGGCTCCAAAACGGGTACCAGCTTTGACAGGGGTTCTGTTCTCTATTTCCACAGATATCAGATACAACTGGATAGGTCTTCGCATTAGAGCAGCGTACAGGATTACCTGCTCCATGGAGACGATCATGCCCAGCATCTGAAGAAACCTCCTCGCCTGAATGTGGTTTCCCAATCAAAAACTCTTGAGGATGGCTAACAGAGACACCACTCTGGGCTCTGACGGGTAAACCCTGGCTTCGGGATCGAATCGCATCCCCAAATAAACAAAGTGTTGAGTGGGCATCAACTCGGATTTCTCCCTGGAATTTAAAGCAATTTCAGAGTCAGAGCAGTATCCACTCCTAACCTGGCTGCCGTGTCCGCATTGATAAGCCAATCATCTATGTAGGTGTGAAGCACCATGTTCTCTCTTCTGAGAAACGCTGTCACCGCTAGGACCACTCTGGTCAAAACCCTTGGGGCTGTCGACAGGCTGAATGGGAGGACAAACTCCCATACCTGATTCTGAAACGCCAATCTCAGAAACCTGTGACAACCCCTGTTCATTGGAATGTGGAAATATGCATCTTTCAGATAGATTGACACACACCACATTCCTTTCCTCAATCCTGCCATTACTGATCTCGAAGTTTCCATCTGAGACTGAGGCGTATGGATAAACCAATTCAATGGCCTGAGATTGAGTACGGGTCTCCAACCCCCTGTGCTCTTGGGGATATTGAACATGTTTGAATAGAAGTCTGGAGTGCCCTGGTTTGCTGGTTTTATTGCTCCCTTCAGATGCAAACCTGACACTTCATTTTGAATGGCTTCTAATTTGTCAGCCTCCCTTGGAACGGGAGTCCAGACAGGTGCCAAAGACACATTTTGTGGCGGGAAATCCCACCACTCTGGCATGTATCCCTGGGATATCCATCCCAGGACCAGACTGTCTGACGTGACACCTCGCGAAGCCTCAACGAAACGCATGAGCCTTCCACCCACTATAGGCACAGATGCCTAATACCGGTGTCTGCCTCGTGATCCGCTCTTAACGAGAGAGAAGCGGAGGTCTTACCCTTGCCCTTCCCGCCTCTCGGGTGATCAGGGCCACTGGGCTAGGAAGGAGCCTCCACAACCCTCCTCGCCTTCTTAGCCGCAGGCGGCTGAGAAGGCCCAGCAAGAGCAGAATTAGCTGGCTTTGCTTTCGCCTTGCTCTTATGCTTCTTCTGCTTCTTGGAGGCAGGTTGACTAGTTAGCGGTTTCACCACCGCCCCTAGTGCATGCACCTGACGCACTAGCTCCAGCTGAAGGTTAACCTCTAACCGACTCCTCTAGGATGGCCCACGCTTGGCCACCGAAGACGCTAGGGCCATTCATGGGTGTTCCAAGCAAACGCTCCCTGACAGCCGTAGCCGGATGCATATGGTCAAGGACCATCTGCCTCCTGGACTTCGTAAAATGCGGCTGCGCAAGAAAGCGCAACAGGTGTCACAGCGTGGCCTGCCCTCGCTTCAGTCCACGCCGACTGAAGCAAGCGATAGGAGTGATTGACCGCATTCATTGCTGCCCTCACTCCCTCATCACAAAGAGACAGGACTTCCTCATTGTGTGCTTGGGATTTGTCCACAAACGCCTGAGCGGGACCACCTGCTCCAGCACTCTGGACTCCAAGAGCCCAACGGTCATCCTCAGTGACCGTCGGGACCACATCATACCGCTCGTACTCCTCTGGGGATACAGCACCTTGCCCGCACCTCCCTAGAGGCTGCAGGGAGCTGGCTCTTGGTCAAGAGTTACTTGCTATAAATAGCCTCGAGCAATTCCTTGAACCGTGGATCCAGTCCAATGGACTGAATCCGAGCCACGGGCAAGACCCCCGTCCGAATCGACGCAACCGATGGATGGGCCATGTCTTCCTCGGTCGTGGATTGCTAAGTGGGCGGGCCCAGGAGTAGTCAGCACACCACGGCTGACACCAGGGTCTGCTAAGTTATCCTACTGTAGGCAGCACACCGCAGCTGACGGCAGGAGCTTTGTCACTTGACAATTCAACTTAGTGTTGTGAAAAAGCATGGCAGGAAAAGGATCACCTAAGGGAAAGGGATCAGTCAGAGAGAAAGATGGTTGGACATGCGAACTGTGTCAAATACATTACACTGAGGATAAGTCAGAAATGCTTGAGTGTGAGTATTGCTGCAAACACTTTAGCAAGAAATGCCTTAACCTGGCATGCGCAGAATATAAACTACTAACCAAGAGAAGTCACTTGCAAATGGTATTGTTCACCATGTGAAGAAAAAACTCGAAAGAATCTGCGAATCGAACGGGATGTCAAAGAGAGATGTATGCCTTTCATGGAAAAGATGGAGCAGAGTCTGGCGTTTGGAAGCCGAGTTAGATAAGAAAACAGACATTGAGCAGGCTAGGACCATAATACAGAAGCAAAAAAGATGATTCTGGTGCAGGAGCAGTAGCATTGAAGGGAGTAGACCAGATAACAGACCTTAGGGAAAGAGAAGGCAGAAAGAGCAATAATAGAGTACACAGACATGCGGAATCGCAGTGTCAGTCCAGAGGAAAGAAAAGAGGATAGACAAGTTGTCATTGGATTATGCAAGGTAGTGAAGGTAGACAGTGGGAAAGTGTAGAGCATTATCAGCTTAGGAAGACGAGAGCAGAATAATGTAATGGAAAAACCTCAACCAATGAGTGTAACGTTCGAGGAGGAGACAGCAAAGGCTGAGCTCTTGAGGAATGCAAGGTATTTAGCAGAGGCAGAAGAGCGGTTCCAGAAAATACGAATGACACAGAAAGAGAGGAAACACCAAAGAGAGGATTGAGGAAATGAAGAGGCTTAACAAAGAAAATCAGTCAGGGGACTTCAAGTTCATAGTGCGGGGTCCACCATGGGAGCAAAAGGTGGTCAAAAAAAGATTAAGTAGACCAAACAAACCTGTAAATATGTTATCTGTAAATAAGTTAAATGCTAAAGATGGAAAGATGCAGAGGTAGAGGACTTGCTGAGGAGTGATGCGACAAAATGACCCCCAGACTTCCCCCCTTTAGGTGGTGGTAGTCTGGTGTTATGCCAACACCCCAGCCCGTGGATACTTACCTCCTCTAATACTATTTGCTATATAGATCTGGGTATCTATTACATCCGGAAAAAACTTCAGCTGACTCTGCCGTCCTCATATTACTTCATCCTCTTCTATATTCTCTTGATTTGAGCTTCCAGCCTCATATCAATTACCACTCAAACCGCAAATCCGCGTTTTAACAAACCCGGTCTAGCCGGGTGACATAATCAATGCGTTGCGCACAAACTTCATATTTTATTTTTACAGCGAAAAAACAAAACAAAAATACTTCGAGACGCGATTTGAAACGAGGAGGGCCATAGTATTAGAGGAGGTATAACACCAGACTACCACCACCTAAAGGGGGGAAGTCTGGGGTCACTATACCTACCCCTAAGATACTTACCTCCTCTAGTACTATTTGCTATAACCCCAGAATTCGTCATGATCATATATTAACCGGATATTGAAGGTTATAATATGACTAACTTTCTCCTCTAATACGGAGGGTAGGCAAATCGCGTGAAGGCGGCAGGTCAGCAAAATGAGAAAAGGTGAATAATTCACACACAACGTGATTGTTAGTACCACACGTGATAAAGATGATGATAAAATTCTCACCACATTAAGAACGAGACGGCGTTGAGGGACGAGACGTTGTAGAAGAAGCACATGGCAAGTGCTTGTGAAGATAGATTAATGATATTGCGAAAGAAGGCTGAAGATGGGCTCTGATCTTTAAGATAATAATTGATAAAGGTGGACTCCAGTCTCCAACCGGCAACTTGCATAATATCTGAGATGGATGAGCCTGCTAAGTGGGCGAGGATAGTAGAAAGACCCCGGACATCATGAGATTTAACCCTTACTATCTGCCTATCGCCCGGAGATGCAAGATCATAGCAAGTAATAATAGTCTCAGTTATCCATTTCGCTATAGTCTTATTGGGGACGCCGCACGGTTAATAGAAGGAGCGTAAGTGACCCAAAGATGTTTATTGTCAGGACGTTTAAAAGAGGTTCAGGCTTTAAAAAATCTTTAAGGCCCTGACCGGACACCAGAGCTCATCACTTGGCGAAAACAAAGATAATTTCCTAAGAACAATGGGTTCTGCCGGATGACGAAGAGTTTGTGTTTTGGAAAGAAACCCCTTTCTGGGGTAGAGAGTAAGACAATTCCCAGAGTCACAAAAGCGGTCACTATCCGCTGAAAGAGCATGAAGTTCCGAACGACGACGGGCAGAGGCAGCGGCCACCAGAAAAATTGTCTTGAAAGTAAGAAACTTAAGACAAACAGATCCTAGGGGTTCGAAGTGTTTGCTGTTAAGGACTTGTAGGACCAGACAAATTCCGGAAGAGGAACCTTGACCACTGGACGAATGTTGGACATGCCTCTAACAAAATTGTTAAGAGTAGAAACATCCGCTGGAGAGGCATTAGAAATAGAATGGACAGACTGAGCTAGCGCGAAACGATAGCCTCTGACAGTGTAGGCGGACAAGTGTAACTGAATTATAAGGAGCTTATTTGACTTTTCACTGCTCAAAACTTCACACCTTTAGATTGTTTACTTAACAGCTGTGGATAAAGCTTGCTAAATTGCTATTTTGGGCAAATTGAAATGATCAGATAGCCCTATAAATACACCTAAATTCTCCATATTAAATTAGATATAAATAAATTTTGACAGTGACACTAACCTCAACTGATAATATGAAGTGACACTTAGAGCTTTCTCATGATTAGTTAGAAGTTATTTTCAAATCGACATTACTAATTTGTGTAAACATGTCAGCTAAAGGTCAATCATCTGTTGTATTTGACCATTTTGAAGTTCCTGAGAATGTTGGAGAGGGTAATTATAAAGCAAAGTGTAAACACTGCCAGGCACAGATATCTGGATGTAAGAAGAGTACTTCAAACTTCATGAAACATTTGAAGGTATGTACAATTTTTAAATTAACCATTTCAACTCCACACACATTATATGACAAATTACTCGAATCCTTAAATGACTAAATAATCACTGCTACCGTTCTGGTCATGCTGGTGTGCACTACCCCTTGTATTTACTTTAACCCTTTAATGCAAATATCAGCCAAAACGGCTTCTGTAGTTATCTTTAGATTTTTAGCTGGGTAAATATTCTTAGCACCACTGTCTGGCTCATCTTTCAAAATCTGTCCAAGGTGGCTATTGTATGCATGGGCGAGCTTTTCTCAGGGTTTGAGTACATGTAATGTAGGTCTGGATGTTTGGAATGCAATAATAATATCTTTGATTTAGTTATGTTGATTATTTTGAAAAGTCTTGGTGTTTAGTATTATGATTTATGAAAGATCATGTGATGAATTAAAGTGTTATAACTGATAGTAATATAGTTTTCAACATATTCCGTTTTCCAACTTGGCTAAAAATGCTTATAATTCATGTAAATCAGAAAGAAAACTGTTAATGTCTATTGATCAGTGAAGTGATCTGATTGATCTAATAGGGTCAGTTCAACAGACAAAAGCTTGTTTTCACTAGCTTTATTTATTTAACCCTTTAACACGAATACCAGTAAAAATGGCTTCTGGAGTGGTATTGATAAATGTCCATTTGGTTAACAAGAAAAGTATTTTTTGAAAATTTACCACTAGAATGACTGGTCTGTTATCTGAGCCAGTCATTCCAGTGATCAATTTTCAAAAATAGTCTTCTCTCCATGCGCTGAAAATTCCACGTTCCTGGGGTAACCAAATTTTGGTGTCTGGCAACCTATTTTATCTTCAATTTAACATTGCATTGATAGGGAGGGCAACCCATAATATCCAGGAAAGAGCCTTGGGGGGAAACCAAGGAAAAGGTTAATTTTCAGGCCATGCTCTTTGTCTGCAATTGGACATTTTATTTTCTTTGAGAAAATGGAAATTTATTTGAAAAAGTTTGGATATTAAAGGAAAGATGTTTAATATTTTGAAACTAATTTGACTGGAACCTGTTGGTGCATATGGCAGAAACACCTCAGACAAATTAATTTCAAAATAATCAACCCAATATTTCTTATATTATAAATTGAATTACATTTGGTGTTTTGTGTTTGGTTAGCATGCTAATATATATAAATGGCAATTATTGTTTTATTATTTCAGAAAAAAGACCGCGAAATCCTCATTGTCAAATCAGCTACACCTCAGTCACCTGTCAATATTTAAGTGCTAAAGGATTAAGTCTTAAGTCTAAACTGGCCAAAATGACTTCTGTAGTAGACTTAAGAAATAACGGTTTGTAGACTAGAGAATAATATTTTTGAAATCTTACAACTGGAATGACTGGCTCGATACCAAAGCCAGTCATTCCAGTCATAAATGTTCAAAAATATTATTCTCTAGTTTACAAACTGTTATTTCTCAAGTCTACTAGTACAGGAAATATACATTAAAAAAAAATACCATCTTGACATGCAAATGGACATTAACTAAGGGAATATGTTCTAAATAATTAGCAGATCCCTGATATACATAATTTACATAAGTAATATTTCAATATAAATATATCTTTAAAACTGTAATGTTTAGCATGTTTAGTATCGTTTACCTTCATCAAAGGGAGATAATAAATTCAATAAATCTTTATATAATGTGTTTTATTAATTTCTTTATACACTCCCCTGACTCATTTCATTATGCATTCTCCAGACCCAACTTTTATGAAAAGGAATTGGTAATTGGAATTGAATTCCTTTTGAAAGGAATTGAATAATTCCTTTTGTATTTAGGAGGAATTGGAATTGGAATTGATGAAATTCAAAGGAATTGGAATTGAATCAATTCCTCTCATTAGGAATTGACCCCAGCCCTGTACACCAGACTGGTGAAAATTTGAATAATGAACATTTGAGGAATGAATAGGCAGAGATCTAGAGTCCACAGTGGAGGTTACCGTAGACTATGATTGAATGCCAGGTATTGCCAAAGACAACGTAGTAGTCAAACATGAACTTGGAAAAGAAGAGGGTAATGGAGCATAGCAAACACCAACTGGAGGTTGTGATTGACAGGACTGCAAGAAATGACTGGCAAGTGATACTGAGTCAAACGATTGAGAAGGCCAGACAGAGGTAGAGATCATTTGATTGCTAGTATCACCGGGAAACTGTACCTAGGTGCAGAAATATTTGAATGACTGGAATCAAAAGAACCTGAAAATCCTGCTAGGCTTTGATAAGACTGAAGATCGGAAGCAGAGGACTGAAAAACATTAGTTTTAAAACCCTAAACTGTGAGGACATGAACCAGAAGTACTTACAATGGAAGGATGATAACCGGAAGCCTGAAAACTGGAAGACGAAAATCGCAAACCAGAAATGGAAGATCCGGGAAATTTACGACTGGAAGTCCTCACAGCGGAAGGAGGACCACCGCATGTAGATGAACCGGAAAAATGATCGGAAAAAGGAGAGCCGTTAGAGGCCAAACTGGAAACTGCCAACCCGGAAGTACCAGATGAGGTACTAGCCTGACCGGAAGCACCCGAGACGGAAAGTCCCGAACCGGAAGTAGATAATGAAACACCGGAAGACACCAAACCGGAAGCCGAAAGCGAGGTGACAGGAGAAATCCGATAATTGACACCTTTAAAGGAAATAATGCTGGAACCGGAAGTGGCATCAGATCCTTTCTTATAAGGCATCTGCTCAACTCCGGGCCCAGTACTAAGACCCGGCTTTATAACGGATGAAATCACTGCGGAAAATAGGTACTAGGAGGAACATCCGGAAAACCCAAAGGAGATTCTACATTTAGACCCAAGCCCACAGAGGACCCAAAATCGGATGCTTGAGAAAAATGCGGAGAATAAGAGGAAGGCTTCTGATTCAGAAAATACGAAAATTTACCAGTATGCTGCTGATCTGGTAGCGACGAAAAATGCGGAGCGGAATGATGAGGCTGGAATTCTGCAAACGCATAAGGATCGCTCAGATCCGCAGAATTATCAGGAGCTTCTGCATACAGAAGGATCACTCAGACCCACAGAAACTATAGGCGGACATGGCACCTTAGAAGGATTTTGCAGATCGGGCAGATCCACCTTCTCTTGAGTTCACCCTGCTCTCTTATACAACAACCTAGTGGTCACACCAGAGGACAAGGATGATTCCATGGCCTTCTTATACCTATTGGAGTCAACCCCGCCTACCACCTCTGGTTTGCCGAGAGAGTGGGCTAAAGTTGATGAACCGGTCAGCTTCTCCTCTTCAGCTGTATATGCCCGTACAATGACGCGCGCAACCGTCCTCTTTTTCGATAAACGCTTATGCGACTTAACTGCACGATCCGTCAAGGGAATCGGCTGGGAAGAAAACCTAGTTTTTCTTTTGCATGCGCCTGCAGAAGACCCCGAGCCCTCGTCAGTCGACCTGCCAGAAGGAGATAAACTCTCCTCATGAGGGGGGTTTCTGCTGAGGGACCAGGGCCACCAGGGCCCTCTGCGAGGCCGGCTCTAATTTAATTATTCTAGGTGACATAGCCGCCGGACTGTAAACCTGAGCTGTTAAAGCTAATGGGTCTGAGGAAGGCCCCCCCCCCCGCTGCCACTTGGTTGTTAGTGATAATAGTAGTGGTATCAATTGGAGCGGGAGGAGGGGGAGGGGATCAGAGTCCAAAAGAGACCTAAGGAGTCATTGAATGTTTCAAACTGGAATGGAGGCCACCCCGCACAAACCGAGCACTTGCTAGATCTTGAACTTGTACTGCATAACACGCAGGGATGTTGATGGTATAAGACAGAGGGCTTCCTGTCACAATCTTTGTTAGAACAACGCACCACAGGGTCGTACGCCTGTTTAGAGGCAGCCTAGAACAGTAAACAAAGGCTGATAGTCATTTGACTAAAGGCCTATATACTAAAAAACAAGCCATACAACAAACAGACTCATCCGTGAAGCTTGAGAAGGCCTATGCGAATGAAGATAATCTGTAAAATTCCTGAAGGAATGATCTCCATAAATAAAGGCTGTAATAAGAAGCCAATTATAAAAACATAATGGACATACAAGCTAGCCTGGATAGCTAGGACTAGACTTAGTAAGCTTTACCGACTCCTGGAACAGGGTACTCAGGTCCCAACTGCTGAGTACCCATTTGCCATGAAGCTCATTTTGTTTGCATAGCTACCAAACAAGCGATACCCATGGCTTGCTCCATTGGGGTTGGGAGGCTGGGTCCGAAATAAAATGGTGAATATTGTTAGATCCCGGAGAAAGGGAAATTGAAATTTCCTTCATTCTCCTTCGATCAATACTCACCATTCTATTACTTCTAATATACACCGGATTTAGACAGTATCCTGATAGGAAGGGGCAAGCCATCAATTGCTACTTTTGCCCCTTGGAGAAAGAGCTAGACTTAAACTTGATTAATGGAGACCTAAAAGGACCATCAAGTTAACGAAAACTGAATCACATTCGCATCACTGCCACCCCCCCCCCTCTCCCTTTTTTCTCCTAAGAAAAGGGAGAGAACTCACGAACATACATCTCGCCTGAAACACAAATATCCCAAGAGGGTTAACTGCTCTTTGCATATATTAACCTGGGAATGAGCATGAATATATAAGATGAATGAACATGATATATAGACATAATACAAAAAACTCTCAATCTTGAATTACCTCATGATATTTGGATTTCAGACGTGGAGTCTCCAACCATTCAGTTGTCCGGCCATCAGTGGCACAATCTGGTTGACATCCTCTCGCTCGACCATGTCTGCTTCTTAATTCTTTCTCACAAATGCCAAAAAAGGGAGAAGAGCAGTGTGGTCGTATAACTATCGTTTCAAAACAGCTAAAGCGAGTGGATTGGCTGAGTCTGACACATCCCTCATCTAGTAATCCATGAACGAGGACTCACAGTGCCATTGTGCAACAGCCATGATGGCCTCTAACGGAACACCATTGTAAAGGGCGGTCGAGGCGACTATTCCTCGAACATCGTGTGCCCTTGCCCATTGCACCCGGTGCCCAGTTGCAATCTCATGGGTAGTCTGAATGCATTCGACTACCCAACGAGATATAGAATCCATGGATGCGGTGCCATATGGCTTCTTATGGCAGATCCACAGATGTCTATCATTCGACCGTAACGAGTCTGTCCATTTTTTGTACTTAGTCAAAGCACGGACTGGGCACCAGACACTGGCATCACGATCAAACCTAGTTAGTTTCAGTATAATGATCGGTTTACCGGGATATCTTAGATTGATTCTTTGACATAAACTCTGCTCTTGGCAGTAGACGCAGACCTCTCCGGAGACAATAAATCGGTCCCTCTCTGCTGAAAGTGCATGGATCTCACTGCGCCTTCCAGCTGAGGAAGCTGCCAATAGAAAGACCGTCTTTAGAGTCAAATGCTTTAGACTAGCCGAACACACCGGTTCGAAAGGGTGCTTGGCCAGCACATTAAGCACTAAAGATAGACTGGAATGACTACCGGTTGTCTCGGTCGGAGATTGCACATTTCCGTCACCATCACATTCAATTGGGCCACCTCTGGACTATCCCTGTTGGCTAGACAAGGGATAACTGATGCCAAAGCTGACTTGTATCCAGCATTGTGACCATTTTCATCACACCAGTCTGCAAATCTGTTAACCTTGTTGTTATATGACTTGAAGGTTGACCTCCTCACAGCTTGTCGAGAAAAGCCTTCTGACGTGGAACGTTGTTTGATAACATCCACGCAGTCAATTTGAACATTTCGGGACGCTCGTGTAGGAAGCGTCCCTTGGCCTGGGAGCTTATGTTCGGAATCTCGGGTAACTGCACTGGATTTTCCACCAGCAGATCTAGAAGATCCGTGAACCCAGCCCGGCAGGGCCAAAATGGCGCTATTAGCAGGACCAGACACGGCTCCTCCCTGATCTTCACCAATATCTTCGGTAGAAGAATGGTGGGTGGGTACGCGTAAGCGTGCATCCCTCTCCAGCTTATCGCCAGAGCATCTGTATCGACGGCATTTGGATCTGGAATCGGGGGGCATAAGTCATGATTTGAGCATTTTCCCTTGTGGCAAACAAGTCCACGTTGGGTTTGCCCCAATGCTCGAAGATCCTGTGTAGAACTGGAGGGTTGAGAGACCATTCTGTTGGCAGAATTCTCTATTTGCGAGACAAAGCATCTGCCAGAATGTTCAATCGCCCAGGAATGTGAGCTGCTTTCAAAACAACCGAGTAATTCCTGCACCATTGAATCAAGTGCCACACTTTGATACATAGTGTGGGTGACTTGGTCCCACCACGGCTATTTATGTATGATACTACTGTCAAGTTGTCCGACTGCATCAATATCGCCTTGCCCCTGACTTTTGGAAGAAACTTTTCCAATGCCAGTTCCACTGCCATCATTTCCAACAGATTGATATGCAGCTGACTCTCGTGGAGAGTCCATGTGCCCGAGACCTGGTGTTCTCCCAGGCAGGCCCCTCATCCCTCCAGCAATGCATCCGTGTACACGGACAGCTGGGGGTGGGGTAGGTGCAGCGACACTCTTACTAGGAGATTCTGACGCTCTTTCCATCATACAAGATGCAAGACATTATTGGCTCCAAAACTGGTACCAGTTTTGACAGGGGTTCTGTTCTCTGTTTCCACAGAGACATCAGATACAACTGGATAGGTCTTCGCATCAGAGCAGCGTACAGGATTACCTGCTCCACGGAGACCATCATGCCCAGCATCTGAAGAAACCACCTCGCCTGAATGTGGTTTCCCAATCGAAAACTCTTGAGGATGGCTAACAGAGACACCATTCTGGGATCTGATGGGTAAACCCTGCCCTCCTCGAGATCGAATCGCATCCCTAAATAAACGAAATGTTGAGTGGGTGTCAACTCGGATTTCTCCTTGTTGACTATCCGGCCTAGATCTGAAAGCAACTTCAGAGTCAGAGCAGTATCCACCTCTAACCTGACTGATGTGTCTGCTTTGATCAGCCAATCGTCTATTTAGGTGTGAAGTGCCACGTTCTCTTTTCTGAGAAACACTGTCACCGCAAGAACCACTCTGGTGAAAACCCGTGGAGCTGTCGACAGGCCGAATGGGAGGACTATAAACTCCCACACTTGATTCTGAAACGCAAATCTCAGAAACCTGTGACAACTCCTGTTCATTGGAATGTGGAAATATGCATCTTTCAGATCGATCGATACACACCACATTCCTTTCCTCAATCCTGCCATTACCGACCTCGGAGTTTCCATCTGAAACCGAGGCGTATGGATAAACCAATTTAATGGCCTGAGATTGAGTACGGGTCTCCATCCCCCTGTGCTCTTGGGGACAAGGAACATGTTTGAATAGAAGCCTGGAGTGTTCCGGTTTGCTGGTTTTATTGCTCCCTTCAGAAGCAAACCTGACACGTCGTTTAAATGTCTGGTTCCCTTGGTACGGGTGTCGACAATTGCCAAAGACAGATTCTGTGGTGGAAGGCCCCACCACTCCGGCATGTACCCCTGGGATAACCATCCCAGGACCAGACTGTCTGACGTCACACCTCGCCAAAACGCATGAGCCTTCCACCCACTATAGATGCATCGATGCCTAATGGGGGTGTCTGGCTCACAATCCTTTCTCCCCCCCCCCCCCCTCTCTTGATGAGAGAGTACCATTTTGGTCTTGGCTTGGCTGGTCTAACTGGCACCGCTGTTCCTGTCGTACAGGTGCGGTCCAGGCGGATACGAAGGGAGCCCTCGTACCCTCAGGCACGATCCGCTCCCTTCTTTCCGCCCTCTGAGGACTTACCCCTCCCCTTCCCGCCTCTCGGGCAATCAGGAGCAACATTGGGGAGGGTAGGGGCCTCCACAACCTTCTTGGCTTTCTTTGCCGGAGGCGGCTGAGAAAACCCAGTAGAAACAGAAGCAGCACTAGGCTTAGCTTTCGCCTTGCTTTTGTGCTTTTTCTGCTTCTTAGCAGGTTGTCCGGTCAGCGGCTTGGCTACAGCCCCTAGTGCTCGTGCCTGACGCACTAGCCCTAGCTGCAGATTAACCGCCAACCGATTCTGCGCAATGCTGGCCGTGTCCTCTAAGATGGCCCGTGCTTGGCCACCAAAGATGCTAGGGCCTGTCAGGGGCGTCCCAAGAAGACGCCCCCTGACGGCAGTAGCTGGACGCATATGGTCAAGGACCATCTGCCTCCTGGACTTAGTCACACGCGCCTGCACCCTTGCCAATGTGTCCATAGACAGCACCAGGCCGTCATTAACGCACGAAAGCACCACAGGTGGCACAGGGTGGCCTGCCCCCGCATCAGCCCACCCCGACTGAAGAAGGCGATAAGAGTGGTTGACAGCACTCATTGCTGCCCTCACCCCCTCATCACATAGGGACAGGACTTCATCATGGTGTACCTGAGCTTTGTCCACCAGTGCCGGGACGGGGCCACCCGCTCTAGCACTCTGGACACCCAGTACCCAGCGGTCATCCTCGGTGACCGACGGGACAACACCATACCTGTGGTATTCCCACCCCCCACCCCCATGGAATACAACACCTCGCCCGCACCTCCCTGGAGGCCGCAGGAAGCTGGCCCTTGGTCAGGAGTTGTTTGCTAGAAATAGCATCAAGCAACTCCATAAACCTTGGATCCAGTCCAATAGACTGGATCCGGGCTGCGGGCAAAATCCCCGCCCTAATCGATGCAACCGATTGCTGATATGCCAGGAACTCCGGTACCGTACGGTTCCGCCGCCACACCATGGAACACACCAGTCCATGGAGTAGGCCCGCACGGTTTGCGGACCCATAACCGTTGAAGAAACGTGGCCAAACACCGCCGGACCAGGCGAGATAGGTGAGTACCACGCCTGGCCTGCCACACCCATCACTGTGTCGGTTGGTGGCAAACCAACCATCACGGGACCGGTGCCCGGTACCGGAGTGGCCTCAACCACGGGTGGAGCCGCTGCCCTGCGCCAAGCCAGACAGATGGAGGACGGTTCCGGCCAGGACGGAATCGACCTCCATGCTCTCTACCCGCGGCATCACAGGCCGCAGCAATCTCTCATCCTCGGCTTCCTCATCTTCAGACCCCGAAGTCGTCACTAGACGAGGAAACCTGGCGGACGGCTCCCATGCCTGACGGACCGGCCCCCGCTACTGGACCACCCGGAGGTGGCCGCAGAGAGACAGAGACCATCAGGCCAGAGCCCGATGGGACTGCCAGGGGGCCATATGCGACGGCTCCCTCGGTGGCCAGTCCAGAACCCTGCCCAAGGACAGGGTCTGAATCAAATACGGGGAGAGACTGCCCTACAGCTTTTGGCAGCATGGACGACACCAGCGTGGGCAGAAAGCTATGCAAGAAGCCTTGCATAGCAGGACGAAACCACGCCGGCGGTGCCATCTCCGCCACCTCCGGTTGCAGACGTGGAATGACCCCAAGGGCTGAAATGGACGCTCCACGATTTACTTTCTGGGCAAGGAACTTAAGCATCATATCGACCGACCACACTGCGCAAACGTTACACCTACTGTCAAGATTACACTTAGTACAGCGGAAACAGACATGGTCCTTGAATAGAACCCTTATGAATTTGTGGCACTCGTCACGTGATGGCGCGGCTGGCTTGGCCTATAAATAAGCACAAACCTACAATAAGCAAGCGGAACGAAACAAACATGGAAGGCAGACAATTATTTTTCAAATATTTTGACCATAAATTAACTGTTAACCCTCCCGCACCCCGCAACATTATAGCAAAGATCGCATTGATTATGACGACAAGAACGAAGCGGGCAATAATACACCCATACACTGATCCTCAAAGATGTATAACGGAACCAGGAATCATATCGCATAGCATTCGGGGTATATTTACTAATAAATATAAATATAAATTATACTCCTAATGAAGGCCAAAACGATATGTGAAGAAACAACAAAATGTAAACAAACTTCTGTAGCACACGGTAAAACCGCAGACCACACATCTAAATCAAGAATTTTGAAACCACTGATCATTGCAAACAGATCGTGATAACACGCAAAGCTTGAAAATTCCAAAGTTTTTCTGGTACCAATTAAAGTACGCAGCACCTAGAATCAGATGCGCGAATAATGAAACATCTTCTTCACATAAACATACGAGTAACACGGTGCGATGTCACCCGCTCGGATCTTACGGAGAACAACGTCAGCCGAATTTCGTGTTAAAAACACAGTCAAGCCAACACCTAATTTCATATCTGCCGATCGCCTGTTGCGGTTTAAAGGAAGGCGATCTCTGGCATATTTCGTTGTTAACACAAGTCCCAGACCCTTTGGGGTTAGAAATTGGAACATGCGACACAGACGAAATTTTGAAGACCTAAGTCTTTTCAACTATGGAATAACATGGAAATATACAACCTGGTTATCATCGGCAGCATCCATGGTAATCCAATATATCCTTAGAGAGCGCACAAAGCTATCCCAATTTACACAGAAAAAAGACTTAATATAATCTCAAGACTTCCAACTGCAAAAAAGCTTGTGTCTCTTGTTGCTATGCAAACAAGAATGAGCTTCATGGCAGACGGGTACTCGGCAGTTGGGAGCGGAGTACCCGGTTCCAGGAGTCGGTAAAGCTTACTAAGTCTATAGTCCTAGGGCCCAGCTATCCAGGCTAGCTGTATCAGAAGTAATAGAATGGTGAGTATTGATCGAAGGAGAACCAGGAATCATATCGCATAGCATTCGGGGAATATTTACTAATCAATATAAATTATACTCGTAACGAAGGCCAAAACGATATGTGAAGAAACAACAAAATGTAAACAAACTGCTGTAGCACACGGTAAAACCGCAGACCACACATCTAAATCAAGAATTTTGAAACAACCGATCATTGCAAACAGATCGTGATAACACGCAAAGCTTGAAAATTCCAAAGTTTTTCTGGTACCAATAAAGTAAGCAGCACCCAGAATCAGATGCACGAATTAATGAAACATTTTCTTCACATAAAAATCTGAGACGTCACCCGCTCGGATCTTACGGAGACTGACGTCAGCCGATTTTCGTGTTAAAAACCGTAAAGCCAACACCTTATTTCATATCTGCTGATCGCCTGTTGGGGTTAAAGGAAGGCAATCAATTTGGCATATTTCATTGTTTACACACGTCCCAGATTCTTTGGGGTCAGAAACTGGAACATGCGACACAGACAAAATTTTGAAGACCTAAGTCTTTTAACTATGGAATAACATGGAATTACACAACCTGGTTATCATCGGCTCCATCCATGGTAATCCAATATAATCCTTAGAGAGCGCACAAAGCTATCACAATTACACAGAAAAAGACTTAGATTAACTCAAGACTCCAACTGCACAAAAAAAAGTATGTAGCTCTTGTTGCTATGCAAACAAGAATGAGCTTCATGGAATCATGGCAAACGGGTACTCAGCAGTTGGGAGCCGAGTACCCGGTTCCAGGAGTCGGTAAAGCTTACTAAGTCTATAGTCCTAGGGCCCAGCTATCCAGGCTAGCTTGTATCAGAAGTAATAGACTGGTGAGTATTGATCAAAGGAGAAAGAGTCAACTCCATAGAGGAACAGGGCCTTTATGTAAGCCAATTCTTAATAAAAACGTACTCAGCCGTAGGCTTGCTAAAGCCGTAGGCTTGCTAAAGCCGTGTAGTATGGTTTAAATATTATCTATTACCGGGATAATATTATATCCCCTCGTAAACAACTTGACTCATGAAAACCGGTATTTTACTATACCACGTAAGAAAGAAATAAAAAACCATAACCACATATCTTTGCAGGTTTCTCGTTGGAACCGCGCATGTTTCTGATGTAAAATCCAAAATATTTGAGGTGATCTGCTGTATCTCTGATGATATTTTGACGATTTAAATCCTGCAAAACTTTTTGCTACCATAGATACTCGCGGAAAAATTAATATGAAGTTTGTGCGCAACGCATTGATTACGTCACCCGGCTAGACCGGGTTTGTTGAAACGCGGATTTGCGGTAATTGATATGAGGCTGGAAGCGCAAATCAAGAGAATATAGAAGAGGATAAAGTAACATGAGGACGGAAGAGTCAGCTTAAGTTTTTGCCGGATGTAATAGATACCCGGATCTATATAGCAAATAGTATCAGAGGAGGTAAGTATCTTAGGGGTAGGTATAACACCTGGATAGCCTGCACTGCCTATACACCAATGCTGATAGCATCATGCAAAAGTTAGAAGAGCTAAAAACAAGATTGAATATGGAGGCGGAAGCAAGACATAATTGGAATAACTGAGGTCTTTCCCAAAAACCTGAGATTTGCTCCACAAATGCAGAGCTACAAATTAGACTTCAATTTGTTCCTAAATGAGGCAGGGTTGGCGAACCAGAGGTGTCGCATTGTATATAAATGAGAGGCTTAAAGCAGTTGAATATAAGATCGAGAGTCAGTTCAAAGAAAGTGTATGGGCCAAAGTACAGCTAAACAGCAGGGACTGCTTGCTAGTCAGGTGTATATATAAGAGTCCTAGTAGCAATAGAGAAAATGTGGATGAGCTAAGAAATATTATTCGCACGGTGAGCAACCTGACAAATGAATTCTTCCACTTACTAGTTATGAGGGATTTCAATTTTCCTAGCATTAACTGGGAAACTTAAGACATCACATAATAGCACTGAGGGGGAGGCATTCATTGAATGCATTCGAGATGGATATTTGTATCAGCATGTGCTGAAGCCTACAAGAACAAGAAAAGACAACATCCTGAGTACCCTAGAACTAATATTTACAAATGAAGAGTTGGTGACAGACATACAATACATGAGTCCCTTAGGAGCTAGTGACCATAGTGTCTTAAGATTTAAGTATCATAGCCATGTTGAAGGAAGCCGATGCAAAGCTGGCAAATGGAACTACTCTTGGCTGATTACAAAGGGATGAGAAATACTTTGAATATAGATTGGAGCACAGTTAGAAAATCTTGACTCTGCAGAAGCACTGGGAATATTCATGGATGCATATGATGAAGCCCACGACAAGTATGTACCAAAATAAGAAATCCGGTCCGAGGATTTATAAGAAAAGCTAAGAGGGAGAAGGAAAAGGAGATAGCAAGAAATGCCAAAACGGATCCAAAACTCTTTTGGAAATATGTAAACTCGAAAAGGCTTGCAAAAACTGGTATCGCTGAGCTCAAAACATCAGAAAATGGGCAAAGTAAATTAGCAAAGACGGATAAGGAAAAAGCAAAGGTTCTGTCTTATTTCTTTACAAGTGTCTTCACCATTGAAGCAGAAGGAGATATACCTAAGTTAGGGTCTAAGCTAGTGCGAGAAAAATGTCAAGATGAACCTTGTGGAACAGTGGAAGAGGTACAGAAAATCCTTAGAAGTATAGTGAAAAACAAAGCGACTGACATATAGACCTGTTTTCTCAGTCACTCCAAAGTAATGAACCACTTAAATATCAGGTGGTATTACTCTCGGAACCTTCCAGTATTAATATATTGGGTTATATAACCCGTCAAAGTGGGCGCTAAGATATTGCTTCACTGCGTTTAAAGGCGGCACAGTGACTAGATTTTTCGTTCACCATTATCCATCAATGTTGATTGTGAGTCGCACAGAGATTGGTTGAAATAAATCATGTGATTAATTCGTTATGAATGACAATGAGCCACGTGATCAAAATTTTACTACGATAGTAATTTTTCATTCATGCCTAATGACATCGGATGGCCTGCGAGCCAATCATAAAATACGACCGCGCATTATCAATTATTAACTATGACTGCGCGGGCGTGTGAGACATTTCTCATTACTGGTGAATTAGCAGACCCCCCTCTAGGCTGATTCGTGACAATTTTTAATGTTGAAATTAGTAACCAGGATCGCGGCTTTCTGTAAGAATGGAAGGTTTACGTTACCGGTCAGCTGTACCAGAGCTGATAATACAATCTACCGGCCATTGACAGATAGAAATAGCCCTAGAAAAATATTTCTTCCAAAAATAACAAGTTGCCCAGGAGTGCAACCGATATACTAGACAGAGTATCTATCTCTACCAGCAACTAATATAGGTACTGGGAAGGGAGACCTACAGTTATATCTACATTCATCGGACCAACTTTGTGCCAAAAGGGTCTAAATTTAGAAATCAATTTTGGGGTGAGTTTTATTTGATTAAGTGAGGGATATGGCGGGCTATTCAATCTCGTATATATAAGAGATTAGCTTGCCCGCCATATTTTCCACTTTCCCCGGGCAAGCGTTAAGTTTATCATCACCATATTCTCGGGACATAAGCCACTAGAATACTGCGGTATTACACGTTATCGTATGCACAATATCATGCTCTATCTGGTACTCGCCATTCAAGATCAATATTATTTATTTCATGATTTAGTACAGATTTACTGCAGACCGGGCAGCCTACAGGGCTCGAAATTCGACGGGAATCCAATTCTCGCAATATTCCCGCAATTGAGAAATACGGGAATCCAATTGGATTCCTGTAAATAAACTCTTCAAAAAATACCATGCATGCTTACCGCCATACCACTATGTTTAATGTACGACTCAAAAATATCATCGTGGAAGTTAAATTATTAATGGGACCGCCTAATTACCGCATATCTTCAATAAAGATTGTTTATTTCATCAAAATCAAGGCTACTTTGGACATAAAATGTCGCCTATTAGGAATGTGGGAATGGGTAGGATCAGCAGTTGTGTTTACTAGGATTCTTCTAATATCTGCCATTCTCTATTTTCATTGGCTTGTACGGGAAAATGTATCCAATCAGAACAGAGAAAAAATATTTCTCTTCAGAAAAAATTAATAATGGAAGTGTTTACTCTCGCATTGCGCATTAATTTTGTTATGCCGACCAACATTAAATGCTCCAAAACGGAATCAGAATTAAAATGAGATAAAACGCCTCTTTATGTTGGTGAGCCGCTGGCCCTTTTGCGATTGGAGATGCCGTGTTCTCGCAAGATCTTTTGACAGAGCTATGACAGCTCCACAGATCTATAAAGATTAGATATAGCAGACAACTGGCCCACAACAGGACAGTGTAAGTGCTGCATATTTTGAAAACTATTTAACAGAAGGTTGTTGCAGCCTAAAGCAGCAACAACCTTCTGTTAAATAGTTTTCAGAATATTTAACAGCAATCCTTTAATGCAAGATATAAATCAATGACATAAACTATTGACAGCTACTAGCGTTATATCGTACAAAATTCTGATAGCCTCTTGTCTAAATATAGCGCTCCTATTTCCTGGAAATTGCTGCTGCTGACTTCCTCATTACTGGGAAATCCCCTAGCACGTGTCGTTTGCAAAGTGAAACTAAATTGAAGTCGTGAAAGGCTGATTGCCTCATTACTGGGAAAACCCCTACCAGTCATCCGCATTCAATACACATACAAAGTCAAACCTGTGTATAATGGACACTTGTTTTTTGGGGCATTAAGATGGTGGTTCTTTGATACAGGTGGAATTTTTTACAAATTAAAGCATATTGTTTTTTATATTTTGAAAATAATATGACTGGAAGCCGTTACTGACTGGGTTACAATAAATACCCCTTGTATGTACAGCATCATACTAAAAGTTTTCTCGACTGACCAATACAATCAGATCCTGATATGCATCAGTATTAATTACTATATACTTTTTTGTATATGGAGGGGGTTCTATATTATAATTAGGAAAAAAGATCAACCATTTTTATGGCAACTGAGTTGTATCACGATTTGATTGTTCATGAATTCAAGGAAAGTTTGTGGTATCAGGTAGGATCTCTGTCTATTTGTTTGTCAACATGAACATAAAATCAGAATCATGAGAGTGAAATGTGCTCATGGCAAATTCTGAAATATAAAACCCTCAGTGTATTGGATTCCCGTTGAGATTTCTATGCGGGAATCCAAACGTGGATTCCCGTTGAGCAAATTTAAGTGAATCCGAATTGATTCTGGTGAAATTTAGCGAATTTCGACCCTTGGCCTATATATTAGTAGGTTACCAAAGGTTGCCAAAGGTTACCATGGGTTACCTAAAATTTAATACTGCGTAACCTACCATGAGGTTACCATAAAAAATCTAACTTTACACCCCTGCAATGTCCACCCAAATGTTGTTTTAGAACTTCAGGATATACTAGCTAAGCCACTAACATTGGTTTTAAACAAGTTATTAGCAGAAGGCAAAGTACCAGATATGTGGAAAATGGCAAATGTCACGGCATTATTCAAGAAGGGAGAGAAGTCAGATCCTGGAAACTATAGGCCAGTGAGTCTAACACGTGTAGTCTGAAAACTTATGGAGAAGTTGGTCAGGATGAGAATCCTAGAACGCATGTACAGGAACGATCTGTTCAGTAGACACTAGACAGAAATTTGGTTTCCTCTCCGGGAGATCTACAGGTTTACAATTGCTCAAAGTGATGGATGAGTGGACTAGTATCTTGGATAGAGGAGGCTCGATTGACACCATTCACATGGATTTCATGAAGGCATTCGATACAGTACCCCCTCGTCGTCTACTAGGCGAATTAGAAAGTTATGGTATTAGTGAGAAGATAATTGCATGGATAAGAAGTTTTCTGACAGGTCGAACGCAAAAGGTGGTGGTGAAAGGGATTGATTCATGAAGCAGAGATGTTACTAGTGGAATCCCTCCGGGTAGTGTACTAGGGTCAATACTATTTGTCATTCATATAAAAGACTTACCACATATGGTGAATTCGACAGCGTATCTGTTTGCAGATGACACAAAGCTTTACAGAGAGATAGAGAGCACAAATGATGAGGAAGAGCTGCAGAAGGACCTTGACACATTGCAGGAATGGTCAGATACTTGGCTACTGCGATTTCACCCGTAAAGTGTAAACTCATGACCGTGTCAAGTGGGAAGCAAGGTGAGGATAAAGGCAAGAAATACCACCTATACAACCAAGCCAATGAGAAGGTGATACTGGAAGAAGTAAACAAAGAGAAGGATATATGTGTGGTGGTGGACCAATGTCTTACATTCAGGCACCACATACAAGCACAGGTCAACAAGACAAATGGTATTATGGGTCTGATTCAAAGAAGTTTCACATATTTAGATGAGTTCATGTTTGTGTACTTATTCAAGGCACTAGTGAGGCCCCATCTCGAGTATGCTGTTAGTGTCTGTAGCCCACAGTTAAAAAAAGATGCAATGGCATTGGAAAAGGTACAACGGAGGGTAACCAGACAGTACCATCTCTAAAGGAAATGGACTACCCAAACAGACTAAGAAAATTAAGGTTACCAACACTTAAGTATAGAAGATTGAGAGATGATGCCATTGAAGTGTTTAAGATATTAAAAGGGATATACGACAGTGAAGTCATGGCAGACATGCTGGAGCTGACAACCTTTAGACCAACAAGGGGTCACAACTTAAAGCTAGAAAAGTTAAGTTAAGTTAAGTTATATTCATGCAGGCATAATGCCTCTATGTTCTGCTCCCATTTCGAACTTGGTATTAAAAATCATCATATCTGTGCAATTTGACAGACTGACAATAATAATACCAATCCGGTAAATGTAGAAAACCGGAACAATAGTAAATTATATACATATATAGAGCTACTATATGAATATATACATATAATATTTTAATATTTTTTATTTTAATTATTGCACACAGGTTCCCATAGTAATTAGTATACGTTATACACACATTTTTTAAATTTTATGAAACTACGCACTATAAATTGATTGGCGCAAAATCTCACCCAATCCTAATATTATTATATTTATGTATCGATATCTATGCACTATGGTTGATTGGCGCAAAAATGCACCCAATCCTAATATTATTATATCTACATATAACTATCAACTGTAACTGATTGGTTCAAATCGCACCCAATCTTGATATTATTTTTCATAGGATTTCATAGGATAGTACTGTGGACTCAGGCTTATTCAGCCTCTATGTCCGCCTCTTCATTTGTGGATGAAACATAACACTCTCGCACGTGACTTCCAGGCATTTTATAGTCAGCGATAAAGTCAAATTTCATCTACTGGTCCTTCCAAAATTTATCCAGCCCTACCTTGACCGTAAGCACTGATGTCGTATTTACTAGAGTGCTTGGTAGGCTGTTCCAGATATCCACTACTCTATTGGCGAATGAGTCTTTCCGTAGATCCAACTGACACCTCTTTTTCTCTAGCCTTAAGTTGTGTCCTCTTGTTGTCTTGCTTTTAGATATTTCCAGCATATTTTTGGTAATTTTTGGATCATATATTCCATTCAGTATTTTAAATACCTCTATCATATCTCCTCTTAGTCTTCTATATTTCAGTGATGGAAGTCCTAGCTTTCTTAATCTATCAGGATACTCTAGCTCCTTCAGTGTGTGAATCAATTTTGTTGCTCTTCTCTGCACATTTTCCATCGTCGCCATGTCCTTCTTGGTGTGCGGCCCCCACACACATACAGCATATTCCAGGTGAGGTCTAACCAGCGCTTTGAAAATTCTGATGAACATGCCTTCATCTAGGAAGCTGAAGGATCTCCTTATCAATCCCATTATTGAGTTTGCCTTATTTACCTGTGACTGTGTGTGTGTTGCTTAAATGACAAGTTATTGTCCACTGTGATGCCTAGATCTTTTTCTTGTGTGACATTTTCCAGGGTCACCAAGTCACCATCCTGATTTTGTAAACAATAATCATGTGTTTTCCTCTCTTTGTTCCACTCTGTATCTTCATAACTTTGCATTTATTTTGGTGAAACCGCAGTAACCATGTGTCAGTCCATCTTTTTAGGGAATCCAGATCTTCTTGTAGCTTTTCCTTCTCTTCAAATGTCTTTGTCTCTTTGTACATCTTTGTGTCATCTGCAAAGAGAAATGTTGTTGCATTGACACAGTCGGGCAAGTCATTTATGTAAATGACAAATAGTATCGGCCCTAGGGCGCTGCCTTGTGGGATCCCACTTGTCACACTTCTGTCACGCGAACTTATTCCATTAACAACCACCTTTTGTGTTCTGTCAGCTAAAAATCTTTTAAACCATTTTACTACCTGACTGCTTATCCCATAGCTGTATAGTTTGCCGAGTTGGCTTTGATGGGGAATGGTATCAAAGGCTTTCATAAAATCCATGTACACAGTGTCTACCGTACCCCCTTGTCCAGTATTTGTGTCCATTCGTCCATCACTTTCAGCAGTTGAAGGCCTGTTGACCTTCCGGATAGGAATTTGAATATTATCAGTGTATATTTACATGTAATTCTCTACCATTGTAGACTGGCACAAAAATGCACCCAATACTATTGTTATCTTCTTCTTCTTTTCGTTCGCTGATCACACCGCCAGTCCTGTAAGTGACCATCAACATGATCATAAGCATTAAGTGCGTGGATCCATGATTTATTAGAGTGCGCCGTGCGGCCTGGAACCTCCGTCTTCAGCACTCGAGGTTTCTGTCAGGGTTACCTCACCCTTACCTCCTTTAGTCGCCTCTTACGACACGCAGAGGATACGGAAGGTGTATTCTAAGCCCCACCTACAGGGCTTACTATTGTTATTATATTTACACTAATATATTGATAGCTGATTGGCGCAAGAATGCACCCAATCTTAATATCATTTTGTTTTTATGTAACCATTCACTATACTTGATTAGAAAAGAAAAGGTCCAGACTAGATTTAAGAAAATAAACATTTACAAACAGAGTGGTGGAAATGTGGAATGGTTTACCAGAAGAACTAATAAATGCTGAAACCGTGTTTGCATTTGAGGTTGGATTGGCTGCTTTTTGGCAGAATCTAGAGGTGAAATATGATTTCACAGCAGACTACAAGTCGCCAGGAAGTCACGTGAAAGGAAAGTTTACGGTAAAGAAAAATGAAGATGTGGACGAAGAGGCAATAAATGCCTGAGTCCATAATACCATCCTAAGAAGTCTTAAGAAGTATACCTCAGTTTGGATTACCGACCCTACTGTAACTGTTACACTGCAAATCACGGAAACACATTACATAACATAAAATACAAGCAAAAAAGGAATCTGAGTACTATACCTTTTCACTGGAATAGGTGGCTTGCTTAAATCACTAACGCTGTAAATGCGAATTGGATTCATATTCATTTATCAATTAAATATAGCATTTTGTACAAAAATTCCACTTAGCGAAAAGTTGTCAGGTTATAAATGTTGCCGCGGAAAGTTAAAGTTCTCATAAATTGTGAAAGGGTGAAGGTGATTGAAGGCATATAAAGATCAGGTTGAGGATGATATAACCAACATTAAATCTATCTGTGGTGATGATCGGTCCAGTCCAGATCCCTTCACGTGGGATGATGTAAACAGTGCTGTGAATGAGCTACACCTGAAAAAGGCCTCAGATTCTGATGGACTCTCATCAGAGCACATAAAACATGGTTGTGTCTTATTAATCCACACTCTTCTGATACTGTATAATAAGGTCATATCTGAAGGCATATATCCAGATGCATTTAAAACTGGTCTGATTACATCAATCCATAAGAAGACAGGAAAGCCGTTGACGATCCCAGATAATTACCGGAAAATCACAGTGACATCCATAGTGGGAAAAGTCTTTGATAAGCTTTACCTTAAACGCATTATACCATTGATTTCAGAAAGCCAAAGTAATCTACAATTTGGTTTCACACCTGGAAGATCACCATCAGTTGCAGCAGTACTAATGACTGAAGTTACAGCGGAATGCAGAGAAAATAAGGTGCCCTGCTATGTTGGCTTTATGGATACACAGAAAGCATTTAATGTTATCTGGCATTCTTCATTATTGCGTCGTCTTTACCTCCTCGGTATAACAGGGAAGCTATGGTTGATTGCGAATGAAATGTACAGAAACATGTCAGCACAAGTCAAGTGGGAGGGACATAGAAGTAGAAAGTTTGCTGTCAAACAAGGCCTTCTACAAGGTGGGGGTCACATCTCCTGATTTTCATAAACCATATGAGGATCCGCTACTAAAATTACTTGAGCAAACAGCAACTGGTCTACATATTGGTTCAATATATCTTGGTTCAATAACACTATGTGATTCTTCTTCTTTTCGTTCGCTGATCATACCGCCATTCATGTAAGTGACCATCGACATGATCATAAGCGTTAAGTGCGTGGATCCATGGTTTATTAGAGTGCGCCATGCCGCCTGGAACCTCCGTCTTCAGCACTCGAGGTTTCTGTCAGGGTTACCTCACCCGTACCTCCTTTAGTCGCCTCATATGACACGCAGAGGATACGGAAGGTGTATTCTAATCCCCACCTACAGGGCAACCACACTATGTGATGATAAGACAGTCCTAGATACATCCCCAGATGGGTTACAGGTGGGACTGAATGCTGCAACAATGCATGCAAATAAAGAACGGTATGTTAATGGCATTGCCAAAAGCCAAGTGATGGTTTTCAATCAAGGCAAAGAAACAGAATATGAGTGGACACTAAACGAAGAAAAGATGGACGTGGTAAAGGAATATAAACATCTGGGGCTAATAAGAACAGATGACAAAAGTGGCCTAGACAAAGAAATTATAAGAAAAGCTCGTGCAACAGCTTATTTATTCATTGATGGGTGCTGGCTTTCATGGAATTAAGGGACTAAGCCCAATTGTCAGTATAAAACTATGGTCAACATATGTAATACCACGATGTACGTATGGACTGGAGGCATTAATTATACCAAAGAAGGAAATGAGTCAGATCACTACACATGAAAGGAAAACCTTAAAGCAATTGCAATCACTTCCAAATAGTTGTGCAATTTCACTGGCATATTTACTTCTCGGTGCACTGTCGATAGAGGCGCAAATTGAAAAGAAGAAGCTGACATTACTTGGTGCAATACTAAGGAGTGAAGGCTCTGTCGAACAACAATTAGCAATTCGGCAGCTCGTTATGAAAAGAGAAGGCAGACACAGTTGGTTTCAAGATGTCGAATTGATTTTACAAAAATATCAATTACCATCAGCCCACCTGCTGCTACAAGACCCACCACCTAAATGTGTATGGAAGCGTCATGTCCAAAAGGCTGTAAACACAGTAGTCCTAGAGATGCTAAAGGAAGACATTAAGCAGAAATCATCAGACCGGTTTGTGAATGTTGACATCCTTGATATTGGAAGGCCACATTCTGATCTGGTCAACAGTGACAGCAAATACATATGATGTGAAACGTGCTGTCATCAAGGCAAGGTTACTAACCGGTACATACTATCTGCAAGCACACAGATCCAAATTTAATCAATATGAGAATGATGCCTGTCCTTTTTGTAAGAACGTTATAGAAGACCGTATGCATTTCCTAGTTCAGTGTCCAGAATTTGCAGATATCAGAAGCATCTATATAGCGGAAATAGAGCATCTAGTGGCAGCAGATAGCTGGGAATTAATAAGCAAGGATGAGAATCTTATTCTCCAGATGTTACTTGACACAACTCTCTTGTTTGGCCTGATTGGAAGCGATTCAATGTCGAAAATTGAATCCATCTCCAGGAAACTCTGCTATAAACTTCATATCAGACGTAATCATCTCTTAAATGAAATGAATTACTTAACAAAGCTTGCATTATAAAATATCAAGTTAGTATCAATTGCACATAGAAAAATATGGTGCACCTTATGCTTTCTGGATGCTCCTACATGTATTTCAATAACAATGAACTCATTTATGCGTCTGGTGAACAAAAATTGACTCGTCTATGAACTGTGACCATTTACCTATATACAGATAGGAAAATCACTTGCGTGTGTACATGCATGTACATAAATGTCAGATTTAATGATCGTTTGCGGGTGTGTATATAATATAATATGTAATTAATGGAAAACTCCAGTAATTTACGGATTCTAGAGATTCCCGGATAATACACCGAAAGGTGGTGCGCCAGACATTGGCGGAAACTCCAAGAACAGAACAGATGCCAAAGATAATAGATATAGCAAGATGGGAATTACGTGAAAATTTACTTGGAAACAATCACATGAAGCACAGTCAAGAATCGGTTACTGGTTGGTAGAGAGACATATCAAAAATTACATTAATCATCCTGAAATATCTTTGGGTCTTCAGTCGGATCACAAAATGGTTACAATTCAGCTAAATTTCCTTCAAAATTATGTACCTAACTTAAATTTTTGGAAATTTAATAACAATCTTTTGACCCAAGTATCATATATTGATCAAATTAAAGATTTTCTTGAAAATGTTGTTCCAGATATGAATGATTTATTAAACGATAGAATGAAATCGGATTGGATAAAGTATTCAATTAAAAACATATCACTTGAATTTAGTAGCCATGTTAAAAAAATTTAAAGAAAGAGAAAAGAAGTTGATTAAAGAGATTTATATACTTGAAAAAAATTACTTAATTGATAATCATGATGAACAATCCGAAAACGCATTAATTGCTGCTACAGATGAGTTGGAATCTATTTATGATAAAAAGGCTGATCGTGCTATTATTAGACCTCGTATTAATTGGACTGAGTCTGGAGAAAGAAGCACCAAATATTTTTTTAATTTTGAAAGACAAAAGCAGTCTAAAAATGTTATCAGTGAAATTTATGATTCTGGAAATCAATTAATAACAAATGATAAGCCAATTTTGGGCGAACTTGAAATTTTTTGTTCTTCTCTGCTAGAATGTAAAACAAAATTTAACGTAGAGGATTTTTATAGAATATATAATTCTACTTCTTTGCCTAAATTGAAGGATGATGATCTGGCCAATCTAAATGCCTCACTTGAGCGCACAGAATTCCATACAGCTTTATCCACCATGCAGAATAATAAAGCGCCAGGTAGTGATGGTTTGACTGCAGAGTTTTATAAAAAAATTTGGGGTGATATTAGTGAATATTACTTTTTGGCCTTATATGAATCATTGGAAGAAGGTGAATTATCAGAGTCTCAAAAGAGAGGTATCATTACTCTGATTCCATAAAAAGACACAGACATAAAGATTCTATAAAAATTACAGACCTATTACATTATTGAACACAGACTATACATTTTTTGCAAAAGTGATTGCAAATAGAATTAAGGCTGTTTTGACAGATCTTATTCATCCTTCACAGACAGGTTTAAAAAAATTAAAAATCAATATATTGGTGAAAATATTAGATTAATATTGGATACTCTAGAATTAGATGACATCAATGGTATGTGTGTATGCTTGATTTTGAAAAAGCTTTTGACTCTATAGAGCATAATTTTATGTATGAATGTTTGAGAGCTTTTAATTTCAATGATGACTTTATAAATACGCTAGAACTCTTTTATACAAATAGCAAAAGTTGTGTTCTAAATAACAAAGTTTCTTCAAATTGGTTTGGAAATGGAAGAGGGGTCAGACAGGGTTGCCCTTTATCACCTTATATATTTACTATTTGTGCTGAAGTTCTGAATCACACTTATAGGCAAAATGTTAATATAAACTTTTTAAAGATTAATCATGTTAACATTTATGGCAGTTACTATGCTGATGACTCTACTTTGACTGTTGTGGATAAACTTTCTATTAATAATGCTTTAGACTTTTATCATGACCAATCAAACATATCAGGTTTAAAACTGAATGTTGAAAAATGTGCTATTATACCAATTGGAAATGCAGATATTCATAATTTGCCATACGGTTTAAAAGTAGTTACAGCTTATAACTATTTAGGTATACTGTTAAATGAAAATAATTTCCAGGATGTCAGAAAAAAAGTTAAGACCCGACTCAATATATGGAGCCAAAGAGGACTTACTATTTTTGGGCGATCTCTTTTGGCTAAGGCTGAAGGAACATCCTGACTTGTTTATCTGTTAAGTATGTTACCCACATCTAAAGTTGTAATTAAAGATTTTGAAAGGCTATTCTATAAATTTATTTGGAGCCAAAAATGTGAGAAAATCAAAAGAACTCGACTCGATGCCCCCATAAAAAATGGTGGAATAAATTCAATGAATTTAGAATATATGAATTATTCATTGAAATTAGTTTGGCTTACATGATATTTCTCTCCTGAAGTCAGTCCATGGAAAGTTATACCTGACATGATTTTTAAGAAGATTGGCGGTCTTGCCTTTTTGCTTCATTGTCAGTTTTCTATTAAAAAGGTACCTATAGTTATACCTTCGTTTTATGAAGAGATTTTAAAAATCTGGTCAAATTTGTGCTCTACAAATACTCCCCAACTAGACATTTTTGAACAGATAGTTTGGAATAATAGGAAAGTTCAAATAAATAACAAATATGTCTTTATGGATGATCGTTTTGAGGCTGGATTTATCTATATTATGGATTTCTTTGAGAGAAATGGCTCCTTTATTCCATATTTAAAGATTTATGGGAAATTATATGTTAAATGCTACTTCTCTTATAACATCTATGAGTGCTTGAAAAAGGCTTGCTACAGGGCAGTGGGATGCAATCTTTTTAATAGGTTCTTACCCAGACCATGTCTAAATTTAACTCATGCACCTCACTTTAGAGGAATCGACTTACATGGTGGTGTTTGGCAAAGTGAAATATTTTATAATGAAATAATGATAAAAGATGTGAGAAACCCAGTATTAAGGTTCAATTCTGCATGTTCTGCACCATTGAAATTTAATATGTGGCCGTTCTTCCATAAGCTTCCACTAGAATATAAAGTAAAACCGTTTCAATTTAAATTATTGCACCATATACTGCCCTGCAAAAAACATCTCAACAGATCCATTTTGTAGCAAGTGTCCGAATATTGTAGATGATATTATCCATTATGTTTTTGGTTGTCTAGAAATATATCAATTTTGGTATATATTGTTTAATAAAATTAAACAAATTGTATCTACATTTGATGTAAGTCATAATGAGATGGAAGAGACTGTGATTTTTTGATATTATCCAATATCCAAGTTTCCAGATATAAATTATTTACTATTGTTGTCAAAATTTTATATTTACAAATGCCATATTACAGAAAAGAATATTAACTTGATGCATTTTAAAAATTAATTAAAATTTCAGATTAAGGTAGTGGGTAAAGTAAGATTGAAATTGAATGAGGAATGCTATAGTTTATTAGATAAACTTATTCATTTGCTGTAAATTATATACTAGCCTCATGGCTTTTTAATTGTTTGGACGTCCCATCAGCATGTTGATCTGATCTGACCATGGGAAACTATCAGGGGTTTCTGAGCGGTCATGGTTAAAGTGCTGATTTACATACATCTCCCCCATATCCTCGGGTACTTGTTAGCTAGATAACCCCGCCAACGAAGGAAAGCACTGCGAAAACATATAGTTATAAATGGTCGTTTGATAGGTTTATTTATTGGCCCGCAGTGCATATCTGGGCACCTTGGAACCTAATTCTAATGACAGGTCAAAAGTTAGATCCATAGGAAACGGTGACGGACGAGACGCGCATCTCCATCCAACTCATCGGAGTGTCTGGGAAGGATCTTGGAATCCACCACACCCTCACGGGAAGGACTCTCGCAATGGATATTCGCCTCTCTATCCCCACCTTAAACGATGTGTCAGTGATCAAACTTGCTTATGTGAAATGTAGCCATCGTCCAGGTGATGTTTTATGTGGTTGCGGAGCAAGGTAGCCAGATTGATTTGTGATGTAACATGTACGCATACTGTCCATGGAGGTAGATGCTCTTTCAAAATGACCTACAGGAAGCTAGGCGTCTGTGCCCATCGGACAGCTGTATCTAATGATAGGTAGGAATCCCTGCCACTTGCGGCCAAAGCTAGCTTTCGTTTCTAACATTTAATTGGTAGGTTAGACTGTAACAGAAAGCCCGCATAAATAAAGCGGCATCTACCAATACAGCATCTTGGAACTACATAAGACGGTGACATGGGAATTCGTCGGAAATCGCTCATTCCGCCAGTACATATCACACTAATTATGGCTTCACTAGGATTTTTCAGAGTGGCCCTTTTTGCCAACTCTTTTCGTCTGCTTCGCCGTTGAAGGCATTTTCCTGTGACGGAGGCCCGCGCAAGACACTTGCCTCTCGCAACAATGACAATTCCTGTGACAGACACCCATGCGAGGCACCTTCCTCTCGCACCATCATGAAATATTCGGTGACGGAGGCCCGCGCGAGGCACTTTCCTCTCGCAGCAATAACGTTCTCTCTGTGTATGTTAGGGGTATATTAACTTATATTAAGTTACTCAGTGATCTCCTATGCAGATGCTTCTCTTGCGGGGATACCTCAGCGGATTCAAGGATCTGTGTGGTACCTCTGGCTACACCACGTAGAAAGGACACCAGCTAGCTCTATATTGTGTATTATTGTGCTCATTTTACTGTCAAACGATTCACCTTGTTTGTATAGTACTTATTTATATTACTAGTATATTATTCTAATTGTTCCATTCTCTAAATTAGTATGGATAGACACACCGGTGACACAAACAGTTGGGACGACACCGTGTGGGTCAATCTCAGCGGCAATGGTCGCACGGCCCCACTGGAACATCAGTGTTCCACTGGCTCTAGAAGTCAGTTTCTGTACACCGCAGAGAGATATCATACGGGATCCGCAACACCGAGATCTGCAGATAACTAGCCATCCCGGTCATCTCACACTTGCGGTACGATGGGTGGATATTTAATGGCGGACCAGTACGTACCCCTGTGAGCTACACTATGGATGATATTACCAGGAGCTGGATACCTGGCTACGGACGATATTATCAGGAGCTGGAGACCTGGCTATGGATGATATTACCAGGAGCTGGAGACCTGGCTATGGATGATATTACCAGGAACTGGAGACCTGGCTACGGATGCTATTACCAGGAGCTGGAAACCTGGCTACAGGTGATATTACCAGGAGCTATGCGGACGACGATTATGATGACCCAAAGTCATGGAGCGATTCTTAAATGAAAGTTCATATTATGACAACAAACCAGACATTATATTGTCTTGAGAAACATGAATTCTAAATGTTCAGTAAGTTTTCTAACTGTTAATGTGCTCAAAAACTGAGATGGCGCCCATATCTATTTATGAATCTGTATGATGATACATTCGTAACTTCATTCTCACAGCCATGCCAGTGTATATGGCCGGCATAGAAAAATATACACGTGAAATGATGGCTTCCTACATCACAACTTCACTAAGGCGTGACTCACTCTTATGAAGGCCAACCACCGAATGCTCACCGAGGCGACGATTTTAACACATGCACACAATGTATCGTGACCCATCTTGATCATTTGTAACTCCTACATATCTGCTAAAATAATCCATAGAGATTCCATACATTTTATAGATAATGAAATCTACATTGATTATAACCTAACCATAACTAGAGAACATTTACTGAAGTAACTGTAAATCTGCGATGTATGGCCATAAAGAAATAGTATAAAGCCTCTTCTAATAAAGAGAGGAGATAAGGTGTGTCTTCGAACATGATCATTGAAGTTGCTTGATGAAAGGCAGGTAATTTATGCCAAACATAAAAACCGGAAAGATATGCCCGTGAATACCTTTACCCCCCCGGGAGATATTAAAATTTTCATTGGAAATTATCTAGATCTTTCAAGGTTCTAGAATCTGGCCAGGTTTTTAAGAGAATTGGAAGAAAACTATAGGAGATAACACTCTTCCATTATTGCTCCCAGAGGTTCACCATGAGGATATGTGGCACCCAAAAGCTGATTTTCTTGAAAACCATAGGTTGGATCAACTTTAAATTTGATACCAAATCAAGTCAATATGAGAGATAGAAGGTCACCAAATTTCAAGTTGATCAGATCCAAACAGATTTTGAAGGCCATTTTGAAATTCGACCCCAAAAGGTGCGCCTGGTCGCCATTTTTCCCCAAAAAAAATTTCTGCAAAAAAACGAAAATTGGTATTTTTGCCCAAAATTTGTTCATGGCGGCCATTTTGAAAAAATTTTTTTTTTGAAAAATAATCATCAGTGGCAACATCCTACCCACGCATGGGAGTTATCCGATCAAAACTGTAGGTGTAGTAGCACTTCAAACATTCGTTTGAAATCCCCATACATTTCCTATGGGAGGTTTTCCATGCATTGTGCAGTCAAAGTTCTGGTGGCCATTTTGAGAAAAAATATTTTTTCATAAACAAATGCCCAGTGGTAACATCCTCAGCAAATATGGTAGTGATCTGTTCAAAACTCTAGCTGTAGCAGCACTTGAAATATCAATTTTGAAAATCCCCTTACATTTCCTATGGGACTTTTTTGCCCACTCAAAGGTGGGTAGCTCGAAAACTGTTTGGTGGATCCAAAATAAAAGTAATAGCCATCAATTGTGGCATGCGCTCTTGAAGTTGACAAAGTTTGGATTTGATCAGATGAAAATTGTAGGAGGAGATAGCTCCTAAACTTTTGGGAAAAGAATAATAATAAGAAAGATCCTGAGTAAAAACAATAATCTGCGATAGATCGCATATTAATAACAAATACAATTATCTTAACTCTAACTGCTATAATTTTGTATAAATAAAAATCTCGATTACGAATACCCCCTACGCATTTATAATTGACATGAAGTAATTTATTTCATTAAATCGACAAGAAAGCGTGCGAGACTGAATAACAATCTGTCTACCTATATTGTAGTGGAATTGGAGTCCAAATATGTTGCGGGTGGCATAAGCTAATGCTTTTGTATGGAAATCTGATTTCTATGTATGATCTCACGATCATATGATAGCAACGGCCGTCACACATTGCAGACAGCAGGAATTAGACATACACGGCCGACGGATAACCCCTTGGACCGGAATCATCACTGTATGACACCTGTGCAGTGATTTTGGCATCTACAGCCACAGTTGAGCCGGGACAAGAGAAAATATTATGGGCCACTGCACCACAGTTAGGAAACAACACAAATACAGCTATGCTGGAACCCGACCCTAAATATATAATCGCCTCACAATGTGCCAGTCCCCAAATGATCGTGGACACCACCAATAAGGATCACGTACTGTTCCGGGTATTCAATGGCACAACGGACCCAATAACTCTTGAACCAAGAGTTCGTTGTGGCCATCTGGTGGATGTGATATCACTGGAGACACCACCTACTACACCTACACCAGCAACAACTTCTGATGATTTGCCGGAACACTTACATGACATATATTTGCATGCCACAGTTGGATTGATGCACTCTCATAAATGTGACATACGGAAAATATTATACAAATATCACGATAGTTTCTCTGCTGGAGATATGGACCTGGGAGAAACTCATCTCATGCGACACTATTGATACCAGAAACAACTGACCCGTTCGACAACCCATTCTACGTCTTCCCATTCACAAGGAGGCGGAAACACACACATCAACAAATAAACAACATGTTGTGGACAGGCATAATAGAGCCATCAGCACCCCCCCCCCCCCCCCCCCCCCCGGGCCAGTCCCATAGTACTAGCAGGCAAAAAAGACTGATCTTTGCGGTTTTGTATAGACTACTGCCGCCTTAATGATCTAAGCATCCAAAACGCATATCCATTACCTAGGATTGATCAGGCCTTATATTCCTTGTCCGGAGCCAAGTGGTTTTGTACCCTTGATTTAGATAGTGGATACTGCCAGGTAGCCATGGATGAGGCTGACAGGGAGAAGACCGCGTTTGTCTGTAGAGACTATCTTTCCAGTTCTGCAATATGCCCTATGGATGGAATGTTCGAGCATCTCATTGAGCAAGTATTAACTACCCTGCAATGGGAGATCTGTCTCTGTTACATCGACGACGTAATCGTCTTTGGTTCCTCGTTTGAGCAGACTTAGTCCAACCAGGACACAGTTCTAATGCACAATCACACGGCGAATCTAAAGCTCAAACCCAAAAAGTGTCATCTTTTTAGACAGAGCGTCGAGTTCCTGGGACACGTCATATTCGGCGATGGGGTGGCTACTCAGCCTTCAAAAACTAAAGCAGTAGCAGAGTGGCCAACACGCACTTCAGTCATGGACACCCGAAGTTTCCTTAATCTCTGCCAGTACTATCGTCGTTACATCCGTCACTTTAACGAGATTGCATCACCATTATTTAGGATCACCGAAAAAGATCGACCATTCGAGTGGATGAGTGAGTGTGAAGGTTCCTTCAGGACGCTGATGGAACTCTTGACGACCACCCCAATTCTTGCTCATACTAACCCTGGCCATGATTTCATCTTAGACATTGATGCATCAGCTTATTCCATTGGTACAGTTCTGGTCACAGAAGATGGAACAGAGCAGGTGTTGGGTTATGGTTCGCATACTCTGAATAAAACAGAGAAATGTTACGCGGCCACCAAGAGGGAATTGTTAGCTGCGGTCCATTTCATCAACTACTATAAACACTTTCTGTACGGGCACACATTTACCCTGCGTACAGATCATGCCTCCCTATGCTGGCTCAGAAACCTAAAAAATCTGGAAGGCCAGGTAGCGAGGTGGCAGGAATCCCTGCAGGCCTTTATCTTCAACGTTGTTCATAGACCCGGCAAATTGCCTGGAAATGCCAATGCCTTGAGCAGAATCAGGCTTGAGGATGAACAAGAAGTGGTCACCACCGTGATGCATGCTACACAGCCATCTCCAATGTTCAACGAATTGTGGTGCACAGAGTGGAACATGGAGACAGTTGCTTACGAACAAGCAACAGACGCGCAATCATGGAACATATACGCGTGGATCCAGGAGGGGGTACGCCCTCCTAATGAATCTGTTACACCACTTTCCATGATGGCAAAATACTACTATCAAAGGTTTGGAGAGTGTCATATGCAAGATGACATTCTCTACATTAATAACCGGATAGTGATCCCTGAGCGGTATCGTAAAACTATTCTTGAACAACTGCACGATAGCGCTGGACACCTAGCCGTCGAGCGGACATCAACAGGGATTAAACAGAGATTCCACTGGATCGGGATACATGATAGTGTGAAGGCATGGGGCGCCAAATGTGTCCCATGCCAAAGACGCGCTGTTGGCCAGCACCATTCCGCACCCTTACAAGTTGTTGCACCATGGGAGCGAGTGGCTATTGATGTGCTCGAACCCTTGAATACGACAGATGAAGGAAACAAGTGCATCCTCGTATTACAAGATTATTTTACGAAGTTGGTGGAAGCATTTGCTTTGCCAGACCAAGAGGCATTCACAGTAGCGGAGGTCTTGACAGGCAATGTGTTCTGCCGGTTTGGTGTGCCCTATGAACTGCACTCCGACCAAGGAAGTAATTTCGAGAGCTAGCTAATCTCTGAGCTCTGCAAATTGTTTCATATCGTCAAGACAAGGATGACTCCGTATCAACCCCGTAGTGATGGAATGGTGGGGAGGTTCAATCAAACCCTAGCAGAGATGCTCTCTAAAGAAACACGTCTTGATTGTCATGATAGTGTTCTACAACTCCCATATGTGCTCATGGAATACCGCACTTTGATACATTCCAGCACGGATTATATCCCTGCTAAGTTAATGTTAGGCCGTGAATTAGCCTTACCCCTGGATCTGGCCATGCCCAGGATTCCAGGAGAGAAAAATTCACCATCTCTCTACGTAGAGCTCATGTGGCAGCAGATAGAACAGACCCATGAGCTAGTGAGAGCAACATTATCCACTGCACACCAGCGGCAGAAAATGTGGCATGACTGGCGAGTGCATGGAGACCCGTATGAGGCGGAAAAAATGGTTTGGGTTCATGATTCGTGACGTTCTGCAAACATGCCGAGTAAACTGAGTTACCAGTGGAAATGCCCCTATGTGGTAGTAGGTAAGAAGTGATGTGACCTACCATATCCGCGCCTCGGCTGGCCTGATCTCAGTCATCCACTTCAATCGACTTAAACCTTGTGCCAGTGACGACCCAGTCCCAGAGCTTGGACTAGGCATTCCACGTGACACCAGTACCTAGACAAATGTCTCTACGGAAACAAGTATTCCCGACGTTAGTCCCGAGCAATGCGGTGCCAGTTTGACCCTCTCCTTCCAAGCCAGGAGTCCAGTGAACATATGACTAACGTTGAGGACGATGACGAGATACGTACTCGCCCTCTCCCTCCTCAGAGCGGGTCTACACGATCTGGGAAGTTGTATCTGAAGACTTTCTCATTTGTGCTGTCCAAGGGGGAGGACGGAAAAGTTGTTCTGCCGACCTCTTCCAATTCCCACCCACTTCATGCTATTATCCCAATTATAGAGTTGCCACAAGCGGAAGCTGAGTCTGCCCCGGGCAATGCTTCCTGTGGAGTGGAACATGTAATAAATAGCATGGAAGTAAAGAGGCTTGATGAGGCCGTGGCTTGTTTTGAAGAACAGCAAAACCACACAACTCGGTGTACCCCTCCAAATCAACAAATTGCGAGACCACCCCCATTCCAAGTTGTGCCCCATCCATTAGCACCACCACTCCCACTCCAACTCACGTCTCGTGTCCATGCACCAAGTTCTGGCATCATTGGCCCTGTCCATTTCACACTCAACTCGTCGTCTGTTGACTGTAAATCTTCAGATATGAGAGAGTCAGCTGCTACAGAGGAGGTGGCGTCCCACCCCACAGTCAACCCTGGTGGGTAGGGAGGCAGCCTGTTCAGCAGACTCTCGGCTCGAAGATTCTCAGTACGTAAAAACTATGACAGAGTACCAACTGTCGTGTAACGGGAGATGACCTGTCCCATCCAAAGGGCAACCCTGACCACAACCACCTTACCAAGCCCCTCCCCACCCCCACCGTGAGCAGTCAGAACATCACACCAAGACACAGAAAGCAAGGAGCATACAGAACACACTTGCCTGCAAGACTGGATATTCATCGTTGCATGAACATTACATACCTACCCGGTTATATAAACGTATAACAAGAACATTCAACATCATCAACAACATAGATAGCATGCGGGAGTTCATCACTTTCTGCAACCTGACATTTCCGCAATGGCAACAGACTTGGCATTCCCCAGCTTGGAAACCGGGATCTCCCCAAATCGCATTATGCCAGCGTCACACAACAACCCCAACTTCCCTACAACAGAACACCACCATCATCAACACGAGTCAACATTTTCCGCAAACACCTCCTCATCCCGTTTGCGGAAAACTGATCCTGATCATACGGAAAGGAGGAACAACACTGGCCCCATCTATGGTACACACCATGGGGGAATTCCCCCCCCCCCCGGAAACGTCGTACGTAAATAGCTAAACTATCACACGTCAATCACATGTAATAACAGTCAATATTATTAAGAGAGCAAGATGCCCGTAGTCTGTCATCATTTTTTCGGAGTTTGCTACCGAATGGAAATTAGATAATGGTCTGATTCAAGTACGACAGCCCCCTTCTTGGTCATCTGCCCTCCAAAGTAACTCTGTCCCATCTCCGGACCCGGGCATTACAGAGCGAAATACATCATGTCTGATAAGGTTGACACCACCCACATGCAGCTGCCCCACCCCGCTGCCATAAAAACGTCACCCTTCACAACAGCGCAAGAATCATCCGCAGATAAACAGCCATGTGTATCAATCAAATTCACCAACATGACAGAGACACAGACACTCAGGATGACTGTATTCACAATCTCCATGCGATGGTATTGTAAATTGTAAAACTGAGGCACGCATTTTCCGAGCTCTACTGTGATAATTAAGTTTGGACTAGGTGAGGTGAGACTAGTCCTACCCACAGAGGAGAATGCTTGGCAGTCCACCCACCCGGAAAATACAGCCCAGCTTTGTGGGGTCAGTAGACTTGGTTTCCGCAACACATGGAGCTGTTTAAACCAAACCATAAATTACAGTCAGCTATACTGTCCTAATTTTGATTAAGAACACGACTGTTCGACCGCATATACAAATCATTAGCGCACAAGCTGATGAAGCAGCATCAAAACTTAGACAGTATCACATCGTGGATCATTTCAAATATTCTCTTGCCTACATACTCCAGCCACTAATCAACATGGCCTGGAATAAATCGACTACACACAAGAGGCGGTGCATGTATCAGACCACTCGTGTGTAAAGGGATGCTGTTCTTAGGAACAGAATAATGAAAACATATATATTTCCATTTTTTGCATCAACTACGAACAGTCAGCAGCATCAAAACTCCACCATTACATACATATTGCCTAAGTTTCCGATCAACCACGTCCTTTCATAGTAAGAATCACGTGATCTCACTTCTAATTTCCAGTAAATTGGATCAAATGTTATAAACAAAGGAACCGCCCTACGCATATCTACCTCAGCATGATGGAAGAGGCGAGAGGTGGTGAGTCAGGGCCAAGCCGCTGACGTCATCACGCTCTCCCACACCCCATCGGGCATTCCAGCCTGAAATTTGAACAGGCGAGTTTATAAGCATTCAACTTGAAAAACTACTTCACGCTAATTAAAAGGTGAGCTTCCACAGGAATAAGTAGTTCCGGATTTTAACAGTGATCGGAGACTCGATTTTCCGCTGAGTGGGGGTGAAAGCGGCTATTCTTCCTTCTTATATTTATTTTTGCCTTCTTTACATGAAAGGAATATATGATCCGACTCCAGGAGAATTAAAATTAAATATTTCCATATTTGGCAGGACAGACTCACCCTAAAACCGTCGGGTGTCGTCATCCGCCCTCATGTGACATCACCATAAAGTATAAAAGGAGGAAAGCGCCCACTGAAATTTCATCTTCCCGTCAAACTCGACACTAGGGAAAATCGAGCATTAGGCTACTTTCGTGTAGCAAACCAAATTCTGCTGTTTTCTTATTATTACTTTATTATCTATTTATATTGGCCAGGAAAGTTATGATGAGTTAAGTTTAAATTAGGTTAGTACAGTTTCCGCAAAAACATCATCATGCAGGAATAATATGTCACTTGCAGAAGATCTTGCCTTGTCCGACAGCTTGGAAGAATCAGCGCCTGCTCATCTCAGAAAGAAGTATCTGTGTACTGCCTTACAGCATAACGGACAGCCGTGTAAGTGTGCGTTTTCCAGAAACTCGGGCTTGACGCTTCACGTTGATCACGACCATTTATTACAGAGAGCATTCTGTGCAGACTGCAAATACCTGTATTTAGCTACTCGGTATGATGTAACACATGTGTTATCTTTCAAACAGCGTGTGTTAGTTGTGACATTAAAACCTGGTGAGCAGAATGAGGACATGGATATCCCCACTCCACATTTCGAAAGTAGACTTCCAGTTACCGTGATTCCAACGGGGAAAATGGCCAAAACGAAATGCACCAAACGACGACAAACTGACTTTCCGCAATTAGCTAGACATTCGACATCTGCTACACAGCCAACCAGCATCAGCACTCCAGCACCAATCACCACAGCATCGGCAGCACCTGCAAGAACAACATCGGCAGCACTTGCAGCATCAGTATTTACACCAACTGTAGTTTCCGCACCGGCAGCACCCGCAGTGACAACACTGACAGCTCGCAGCACCAGTGCACCATCTCCATCTGTGATAGGCCAGCTAATATCAGTGGTAATAACAACTCCTGTGAAGATACCCAAACCGGTTTTACACAACATTTCCGATCATTCAATATGTCCGTGCAGTTTAGTTATCGATGAGGGGATAGGCCTCATGGAAACAGTCATCACCACCATCACACCACAGACCAGCACCCGACAACCACACGCAGTACCATCATTCCAATGGATCCTGCCATTAGAATGACTACTGCGCCTGACAGACTATATTCGGGAAAGCGCAGATTGGCTCACCAACCTGAGATCCGAGCAGTTCCCAGAATGTCCGCCGGTAAATTAATCAAGGCAGTGAAAATAAGAAAGTTATCCGCAATCACTGCAGCAGCATCGACGCCCAGCATCATCGCATCATTTAGCCACCCGGCAGCCAGCACCACCACAACCACCACCACGATAACACTGATGTCAGCAATCTCGGAATCAACACCTGTCAGAACCACACCCGCCTTCGTCACCACCACCACTAGCACATCCGTAAATACATCAGCAGTTTCATCCAACTTAAGAACTACCAACCTAGGCAATATAGATAATGAGATTTCGGCATCGGAGGACCACCCACCACGACCATCCAGTATGAGTCGTGGAACCCAGACTCGCTGGGGAAATTTCTCCGCGGATGTTTGTGGACATTATTGTCGCGGATGCAGCAGAATGTGTGAATAGGTGTGCAGAAATTGGAACCATTATTATTTTATTATTTTTTTAATATTTTTCTTATTATTATATATGTTTTTAAAATCGAAACCCTGTCTCTTGGCTGACTACGGTCATCCTACACAGCTACGCAAAATTCTTGCATAGCTGTGTCTCACAACAATAATTGCTGTGGATACCTGTGTTGTAAACATGTCGCTTAAAATTTCTCTTCTCGAGTCAGTATGTCGAGATGGATTGTAGATAGCGAGAGCTATCCGTGCCGACCCGCCAAAATGGGCTGCACTGTATGCATCCCTTAATATATCCGAAATGCATACATAATTACACATAATCTGTGCAATTTTGGAAACTCCCGGATGGCCATCCGGGGGGTGGGGGGGGGGGGGGGGTGGGGGGAATAAATTAATATAAGAACTCCCTTTTTCCGGAACACTCACAGAGGAGTTTCCTGCAGATGGGCCTTGCGGGCCCAATGTAATTCTACAGGATGTAGAGCCGAGGTGATTCTTGGTGGATGACTCCCCGGATCTTCCGGACCACGCTGAAAAGTGGTATCAAACTTCCGCACATTTTGTCGCGTTTGTTAATTAACTTTTAGACCACAGTCTGGTGGGACTCTGCTCGGTGCGTCGCAAGAGCTATGCGACGTATCCCGCACCATGTACCCAGTTTTATGTACATGTATTTTAATTACAACTGTAGCCCTCCTTGTTAATGGACAACTTTCAAACTACCGTCGGGGTACTGAAACTTTATAGCACTGTGTATCAGTTATTCGGACTATCTAATGGACATCTGTCTATACCTATTCTTCTTCACCGTCTTGAGAGTGAGCCTCATCAACAGTCTGCTTGCGGAGATCTTCCCTGCATTCAGAATCGTGCCATCTCATGCTACTCAACTGTAGTGTATCACTTTCCGTGATTTATGAACTGACTGTACCGATAACCAATTGGTAGTCAAGTAACTATACTATTGTACATTTTATTATTTCCGCAAAAGGTACTGATGACTAATAGGTACCTAACCAGTCTTTCCGACCACATTTTTATACTTTCTGTTTCATACTGTATATATTACATATATTATTTATTCCTGCGTGCTTACAACTAACAAGCACGTACTGTAAGGTGTTATGACCTGATATACTGTCAGCATTGTATTAGTTAGTTATGTATATGGCAAGTAGCCATCCTAGTTATTATGTTTTGTTTATATGAAAGCTCTAGGACGCAGTACGCTAGGTAATACTATACTGCAACATTATATCTGCATCACTATATTCCCCCCAGCATCAATTTTACACTGAGGTCACTGATCATGCTCACCATGCTCGAGCCTGGTATGTGACCGACTAAACCTGGCTATTCTAGCTCGATAGGATAGGTTTAAAGTAGTTAGGGACAATCTCTCTGTAAGAGACACATTGTGTATGCCTCTTTTCCGGCTGTAGTTGATATGTAACACCACGCACTGGCTAGATTGTATAAAATTGGCCAATTACCTTAAGGCCTCTTATTAATATCGAGTGATTGTCTCTTTCTGCGCTCCACTAGCCTCATGACTTAATAATTGTCTGGACTCCCAATCGACAGGTTGGCTGGATCTGACCACTGGAAACTATTGGGGTTTCCGAGCTGTGATAACTAGTGTCGATTTACATACACTTCCCCCAGTATCTTCGGATACCAGTTAGTTTAGATTCCCCCGCCAATGTAGGAAAACACTGCAAAAAGAAATTATGTTATGTAAACCAGCCTGCAGTGCATCTCTGGAACTTAATCCTAATGACAGGTGAAATGTTAATTCCGTAACACACGGGTGATTGATGAGACGCAGATCTCCATCCAACTCGGTATAGTGATTGGGTGAGGTCTTAGAACCCACCACGCCCTCATGGGAATGTCACTAGCAATGGATATCTGTCTCTTACTCCCCACGATAATTGCTATTGCGCTTTCTAAATTGCTTATGTGAAATGTAAATTGTCCTGGTTATGTAATATGAGGTTGTGGCGGATCGCCATGTGATTCGGGAGCTGTTGCTCCATAACATGTACGCATGCTGACTTTCTGAGGAAGATGCTATGCGGGGCGACTTTCGGGAAGCTGGGCATCTTCGCCAGTTAGATGTATGTGTCTAAAGATAGGTAATAAATCCCTGCCACTTGCGGCCAAAGCTTGGAAACGTAACTAACAACTAAAGGATAGGTTAGACTTTAGCAGATGGCCCGCATAAATAAAGCGGCAACTACCAATGCAGTATCTTTGGACCTACATAAAACAGTTATCCGTGAATTCTTTGGAAATCATCCTACGTCTTCACATAAACCAGTGTGCATCACGTTAATTATGACTTCACTAGGATTGACCACTGCACTTAGCTTTTTGTTTGAACAAAAGAGTGGCCCTTTTTGCCACTTTTTTCTCTGCTTCGGCATTGAAGGCATTTTCCTGTGATGGAGGCCCGCATGAGGCACTTTCCTCTCACAACAATAATATTTTGCGTGTGTTACCAACAGCTGATACCAATGTCTTTGTCAGGCATAAGAATATAAATACAAAAATGTGAAATGGAAAAAATTATAAATTGGTTCAAAATTAACAAATTATCTCTAAATGTTAACAAAACTAATTTCTTACTATTTACAAAATCTAGTCAACCAGAAGAAGCTGCTCTCCAAAAACATAGACGATCAAGAAATACAAGAGGCTGAGTAAGTTACATTTTTAGGAGTCTATTTGGACAAACATTTTACTTGGCAGAAGCATATAGAGACGATCATATCCAAGGTAGCAAGGAATATTGGCATCATGCGCAGACCCAAATCATATCTTCTTTCTCATTTTCTAAAACCCCTGTATAGTACATTGATTCTTTCGTACATAACATACTGCAATGCTGTCTGAAGCAAACAAAGCTTAAAAAACCAAAAATCATTACAAAAGCAATCTATCAAATTATTTTCTCAAGCATCAGGGGGTCAAGATACATTTAAAACAAACACAATTCTAAAATTCGAAGACATTGGAAGGATCCAATTATACACAACTCTAAAGGACTACCACAATAGCAACATACCCTCATCTCTATCCAATCTTTTCTCAACAAATGCAGACATACATACTCATAGCACAAGAACAAGTTCCAATCTACACATCACATATCACCGAACAGAGGCAGCTACATAAACACCATCCTGCCCACAAATTCTCACGTCAAAATCTTTCAAAAAATACATTAAAAACAATTATTGATAACTACTAGAAACTATATCATCAACCACCACCACCATGGTTGTTATACAGCACATCTCTAACGTAACTTGTGACGGCCTGAGCCGAAATGAAGTGTCCTGTTGAATATTTTAAGCATAGTTGATGGATGACACACCTGCAATGGTGTCTTCCAATCCAATTGGTTCAGAATATTCACCAGAGCATTTATTACTATTATTTTGGAAGTGTGTCAACTTTCCTACGAGCTGTCCTGTAGTCTGACTATAACAATTAGGCACCTGGGCACCAGAACAAAACCTGTAATATAGAACCGAATAATAATAATAATAATAATAATAATAATAATAATAATAATAATAATAATAATAATAATAATAATAATAATAATAATAATGATATCATCATCATGAGAATGATAATAATAGTGATGATGATAATAATAGTAATAATGGTAGTAGTAATAATAATAATAATAATAATAATAATAATAATAATAATAATAATAATAATAATAATAATAATAATAATAATAATATGAGCAAGATGCATCAGCACCTTCAGTTAACGCTTTCAAAGGGAGGTTAGATAAGCTCTACATGGACGTTGTTTACAAGACCGACTTTCCGATCACTCCCGTCCGCACCCACATGTCAGTGAAACAGGTACTAGAAGACACAGACCACGAAGACAGTGAAAACCTGTCACAGGCTAACTAGTCTACACGACAGTAAACTCTATGTATCTATGCATAAGATGAGCGTTGAACACCCTCCCCCACCCCACCCACCCCTCCCCAATCCCTCTCCCACACTCCATCCCTTTATGTGTATCAATACAATTGTCTTGTCTACTGTTTGTACCTTTTATTCCTATTGTTCATGTTATTATAAGTCTGTTTATGTTATATCATTATATCTATGTTACACACTATATGTTATGTTATGTTATGTTATGTTATGTTATGTTATGTTATGTTATGTTCGTATAATCCTCCTCTTGATAGGAGCACGCACAATAGTGGTAATAATTAAAATCAGATAAAAACCAAAGGAAAGTAAAATTAAACAATAGCAAGTAATAAACAAGGGAAAATAAAATAAACAGGTGCAGAATAAAACAGCACCCCGGGACTAGGTGGAGTAATTGAACAAGAGAAATGCGGAATAAAACAACACACCAGACTAGATAGAATGGTTGAACAAGAACAATCTAAAATTCTATCACTCAGACACATTCATTATAAAGAGTTTATAATAAGTTCAAAACATATTTGAGTTAAAATAATGTACAATGTACTATTTGAACCTTCGATAGAATAAAAGCCATAAAAGCCGTAATAAGGCATTAATCAATTTAACATAACATTTGGAGGTTTCTAAGTCCAAAATACATCCAGTATTAATTGGTTGATCGATCACAAGTTTATATTGATGATATACATTCCTCTCAGACCAGGCATCCCAAGTGCCTAGGGGATGTGTGGAATGGCCAGAGTAATTCGCATTGGCGGCTCAACTGTGGGGAGCATTATGATCGAGTTGCGCGCTTAGGCATAAGCTAATAATCCTGATATAGTGTTGAGAACATGAACTCTTCCACAGTGTGTGCTGTAACAAAGTTGCCTGCTAAGTAGTTCAACATAATATAGAAAGTCAGAATCATACGGTAGTATTCCACAGGTGGACAATGCAGTACAGTCTATAATAAATAATAAGTTTAGTAAGGAGGATAGGGGCGCTACTAATGGTCCCAGCATTCGGTCACTACAGCTTTTATACATTATAAACTGTGTTTTCTATAGTTATGCAGAGCATCACATTGGATAAGGATGTGTGTATAGTCCTCGCTTGCTCTGACACAAAGGGCAGGTAGGATCGACTTTGCTATAATGCAATTAATGTTAATATGGTAAGAGTCCATCACTTCATAAGCTTGGCTTCGGTAGACTGTCTGTTGCAATTTTTCTGACATTCATGTTTAAATATGAAATAAATAACTCTGAATCTGAATCTGATCTATCTTATCTGGAGTAAATCACAAGCTTAGTTCTTTTACGCTACTAATACGCTAGCTCATGTAATTAAGTCAAGTGTAATTACCATATATCTTAGTGCTGGAACCATTGCTTTATAATTTTCAACCAACGTCGAAACGTCTCTATCCTCTGTAAGTACATACGTGCATATATGAGTGCATATGTACATGCGTGCGTACATACATGAACTAATTTGATATAATGTTTCAATAATGAGGTTTGTAAGTCGCCAACAATATGACCCACATAACGTAGTCATATTGTCCCAACTTTGCAATACAGGGTGTCATCCAGAGGTGGTCCTCTTAATGAATAACAGATGTGCTCTTATCTGTTAGACTGCTGCAATTTACCATACACTCATTACAATGGACATACTTGGTTCTGCACGTGCTGAGTGCTTTGGGAGCCGTTTGGCCGAGGGTTGTTGGTGGATTAGCCAGTAAAAGCTTTCAGTAGGATTGTTTTCAAGATATTCAGCATATCCACAATTGAATCCCATCGAACATGTAGTAAAATTCAGCAGGCAGAAAGTTAAGGTCCCAATGGACCCTTCCAGATTTAGCTATGCTCCGCCCATCACTATCTAAGCTCCACCCACACATCGTGTGTGTTGGGATCGATCGATCTCGATCTATGGCAGTAACAGTGGTGGGTCAAATTTGTTTCAAAACATTCAGAATATTTATTAAATAGTAAATCCATCAAATACCTAGAATTCGTTTACTTGACGGACTATTCCAGCTTCCTGACGAAGTACTCTCTATTAATTATGATCTATTAATTATGATTCTGGCATCAGTCTACCGTTGAGGTAATTGATTATAATGTCAAAAACTTGAGTGACACTGTGACAGGTCGGATTCAATTGGTATCCTTAAAATGTGCTTTAAAAGATGCAAAAATAGATTAGGATACTTAAGTGCATGGCTTATGTGTGTGCGTGAGCCCGCATGATGGTGTGTTAGTTTGTCTGTTGGTAGATTTGTCGGTAGGTCAGTCTGCCGTACAGTCCAAAGGCCAGCCAGCTAGTAGAGATTGTGTGTTACTTCAATCAGCTGTTGTCGACCATCTGTATTAAAGGACGCCACCGTATGTTACCCCCCCCCCCCCCCCCCCCACCCCCCTTTCGACAGTAGATTGGACTGTAAATTTCACAATTTCAATTCCAAGCCGAGAGCATTCGGTAACAATATATATATATATATATATATATATATATATATATATATATATATATATATATATATATATATATATATATATATATATATATATATATATATATATATATATATATATATATATATATATATATATATATATATATATATATATTATGGAAAGCCATCAGGGTCACAATTCGGTATTTATTATGCATAATAATTCGAATTATTATGCATAATAATTCGATTTATTATGTGTAATAAATCAACCTATCAGAAGAGTAGAATCCTTCCTATTTATTGTACATAATAATTCGAATTATTATGCATAATAATTCGATTTATTATGCATAATAAATCAACCAATCAGTAAGCTAGCATGTAGTTTATTCTATATTGATTGGTTGATTTAATACACATAATAATTCGATTTATTATGCGTAATAAATCAACCAATCAGAAGGCTAGAATGTGTTTTATTCGTTATTGATTGGTTGATTTAATACACATAATAATTCGAATTATTATGCATAATAATTCGATTTATTATGCGTAATAAATCGACCAATCAGAAGGCTAAAGAATGACTTTTATTCGTTATTGATTGGTTGATTTAATACGCATAATAAATCGACCAATCAACGCAAAGCTCGTGCAGCAGTAGAATTAAACTCTGACAAGGCACGTGATTTCTGTTGCGCTGCCTATGATATTGTACGGTTAGTCAGTTAAGCAAGTATCTAGAAATTTCATTGTGGTGCTGGCGGTATCCCGCAATTCCGCAGTTCGGGTTTCGCGGCTGCCGGCTAGCTGATTCCCGCCGTTTCTACGGACGCCCGGCAGTCGTACCTTGGAACTTGAACCGTGCACATCTGCCGCTGGTTCCACTGGCCGATTGGAGACCTCTGTTGGGTGAGTAACCTTTTATACGTAGCTAAGTTACTACAAATGGTGTCAGGAGTGGGATAATTTCCCAGACTAAATTTCAAGGTGACTATACAGGTGAGCTGTTGAATATTTTGAAACTAATTTGACTGCAGGTCATTGCTGCCTAATTCAGCAACAGCAGATGACCTGGATATTGACTCTGTTTTACCATCATCACTCCCCTAGGCGCATGAGGTGTCAGGTCCGAGGGGAATGCATTACACATCTAGGCGCATGAGGTGTCATGTCCGAGGAGATGACCATCGACCAATTCACAAGCACTTTCAGCTTCACTCCCCTAGGCGCATGAGGTGTCAGGTCCGAGGGGAATGCATTACACATCTCCTTAGTGCATGAACATCATCATGACTTGTCATGTCAGAGATGACCAACTACAAAATCACACAAATCGGAGTCAATATCCAATTATAATCCATCAGATTGTGCACATTCTACTTATCTTCCTGCAAATATTATCCTCATGTTCAGTATTATGAGATTGATGTAATTAAAACGATAATCTGAAATTAATGCTTCAAATTTTAAGATTCTGCATGACACTGAAGACATTCAACTTGTCTAGAAACCGCTATCAATCGTTAACATTATTTTCCGTTAATAATAATCATAGTTGTAGTTTCGGCCGTTTAATAGTAAATCTGAACAGTTATTAAACAATCTGCATCAGCAAAATCGTGGTGTTCTATTCTTTGTAAGTTTTTGGGAAACTAAATTAGTTGGACACATAAGCACATAGTGGCTTTTTCCAGCAATAATACTCCTTGAGATACCAAAAAACCAACAGGGATCCATCGCTGTATGACTCACAGAACGCGTTATTATAATTACGCGTTTTTCAAATGACGCGTGAATAATTGCGCGTATTAATGCGTGGTTATATTTACGCATTTCTTGATTACACATTACAAATATGTGTTGTCAAATGATGTGTAAATTATTACACATTAATCATATGCATTGTATTGTTAACTGTATTTATTGTCCATCATGACGTGTGGTCATAATAATGCTCTCTGTTTATGTGTATATGGATTAAATCCAGGTACACGCTTTTATAAGTATATGCATCATATGTTATGATGCAAAATCATTTATGTATAGGGAAATCCTGTATAGGTTAGCTATTTAATGCCAGTTCTACATTTGTCAGCTCAGATATTTTATAGGGTAGCTCAAATATATTATATATAGTTTTATTAGGTCAGCACAGATATTTTATAGGATAGTCCAGGTATATTAATTCTACATAGGTCAGTTCAGATATTTTATATTAGGCCAACATATTATATACTGCCATACCTAGGTATTTCATTTATTAAACGTGTAGCAATTACATGTTAAAATGATGCAATGATGCATTATTACTCTATGATGCATAACTCAGGCATATTTATAATGTGCATTACTCTATAATGCAGAAGTCTTGCATATGACAGCATATTTATAATATGCATTTAGCAAAGACTGCATAAATCGTACAGATGCATTTCTTACGCTTATCATTTCCTAATGCGCGAAGTAATTGGCGTGTTAGTCATAGCGCAAATTCATATGTTTCTTTCTTCTGCTGTATTATCCGTTCCGTTCAGCTTCATTCAGATATCTGTATTGTGATAGGGATAGTGGTTTTCCGGATTTCCTAAATTTGTGGATTCAGATCCGTTTCAATTATATAAGAGGTATATCATAAATGTTAAGGTTAAAAATATTCACTAAATTAAATTTTGTTTGCAATATTCATAGGTTTTCCTCGAATCTCACATAAGTTAATTTCAAATAACACTCCAACTAAATTCATGTGAGATTATTTTTATTACTTCTTTATCAATTCGGCAATTCCGTCAATTCTGTCAGTTTTCTGCTGTGGTGGAAAACCACTGTCCTTAATTTTAGTTAGGATGCTATGCTATTTTAGAATGAGTAAGGATGGCCCTCGTCCGGCAGCTGTTGATCTATCCATCTGTTTTATTATTAACAGCTCATTCTTGCTGGATGGATCAACACCTATGGAAATTTTTTTTTTGTTGGTAAATTCAACTTCTACATTTAGCAGTTGAGCGTCAATGCCTGTGTGTTTTTATGGTATGTACATTTTTAAAGATTAGATTTTTAGATAAGATTTTTAATTAAATAACCATGTTTTTATAAACGGGGGAGAGCGTGGTGCTGGCGGTATCCCGCAATTCCGCAGTTCGTGTTTCGCGGCTGCCGGGCTAGCTGATTCCCGCCGTTTCTACGGACGCCCGGCAGTCGTACCTTGGAACTTGAACCGTGCATATCTGCCGCTGGTTCCACTGGCCGATTGGAGACCTCTGTTGGGTGAGTAACCTTTTATACGTAGATAAGTTGCTACAACTAGTACGAGGACTATGAGAATTGGGTCATGTAAAATGTTAATAACAGCGGCGCTAGGAAAAATTAGGCAGGAGTCAGGACGTACTATTGGAATAACGTCAACGAGATGATCGTATAGATCTAAACAAGATAAAAATATCAACTGTTAAAATTATAAAAGAAACAACCCTAATACATGACAGTACAGTTTTATATTGCCCCCAAGGAGTCCTGTATAGACAGGTTATAAACTACGTATCGACCTCCAGGCCAAGGGAGGATTAAAAGGGAGGTGGGTGTGTGTGTGTGTGTGGGGGGGGGGGGGGGGGGGGGCAACCAAATTTATCCTAACCACGTAGGTATTTTCCCGAATTAAAAACATATTTACAATCTTTCGACTACTTATTTGTATAAAACATATGTAACACGATTCCTTTCTGAACATTTGCGCGATTAGTGTGTCAACTAAACGAACAATTATTAACTTCCGGGATATCGTATTGTAGTAAACACAAACCCGATAAATAACCTACCTACTACGTCACGCCGTGCGCGGTAATATGCAGGTTTCTCGTGGTGTGGAGGACGTGTCTGGTCTGGTCGGAAAATGGGGCATTAGAACTGCTCGCACTCACATATTTGTAGTTATTTTTAGGGACATAGCCTACAGAGCCATGTTTTTTTGTAGTTATTTTTAGGGACATAGCCTACAGAGCCATGTTAAGGCAAGGGCTAACGGAGCTACAGCCCCGGGCCCCGAAAAATAACGGGACCCACATCAAAAACAATTATTACATTTTACCCATACAGTAATGATATGGGCTTGTTAAGTGATGACGCATTTACGGGTTCGGTTCGATTGTTTAATACACAAATCAATGTTTTTGTTTAACAACAAGTGATGACGTCATAAACACGCACTTATGATGTAATAAAGCAAAATGCACACTTTCGGGGTACGGATCACGCGCGGTGACGTCATACTTAACACGCCCATAGGAAACATAGGGTCAAGTTCGACTCGCTAACTATAGTCAGTTTGCTGGTTTACTGATCATGCGCAGTTGCTATGCCCAGGCGAACTTGATCGTAGTCGACTATAGTTCGTTGGTACCCGGTTCTCTATTGAATTACTATTGCAGAAAATTTGGAACCGGATACCAGTCTCCATTAACCCTTTCTGTCGTCTGTTTTGATGACCTACAAAAATGGGTTATTTTTGTCCGCTAAGACGTCAAAAAGCGTTCATATGGCATAACGTGGTAAGGAATTTGGGCTTGGGAACATTGGAATACAATGGGAAAGCATAATTTCATCAAACCAAAGTTATTTAGTGAAATATTTACACTTTTATACGCATTTATTCGTGGCAAGCGATCGGTATCCGCCATTTTGAAATTTACACAAATATCGGACTAACCATCTGAACCGAGGTCGGGTGCTCGGTTGACTATAGTTGACTAGCTAGTTAACTATTTGAAGTTCGGCTGGTACTCTAGTTAGCTATAGCTAACTATGGTTAGGAGTCGAACTTGACCCTAGCTGTTGAATAATTTGTGACCAATATTTGACTAATAGGCTTGTTAGCTGGTGCTGCCTTCTCCGGCTTTCAGTCAAATTAGTCTTGATGTATTCAACATCATTTTGACACACGCAGCAGTAGCGTGGACCAGCATCAGCAACGTGGACCAGCAGCAGCAGCAGCAGCGTGGACCAGTAGCAGCAACGTGGACCAGAAGCAGCAGCGTGGACCAGCAGCAACAGCGTGGACCTGCAGCAGCATGGAGCAGCAACGTGGAGCAGCAGCAGCAGTGTGGACCTGCAGCATCAGCAGGAGCGTGGCCATCAGAAGCGTGGATCTGCAGCAGCAGTAGCAGCAGCGTGGACCTGGTATCTGAGGGGCGAGAGGCCAGACGGAGGGGGGGGGGGCGTGTCGGTCGGTATCGTAGAGGTCGTACATTTAGAAGGTCTGGATATTCACAGATAGCATTTCTGGAAGTAAATGTGTATCTTCAGCTGGCTATACGGCTTATTTTTATTTACAGGTGACTGACTGCCTGTGTTAAATGAGCCTACCTGTGTACAATTCGCAAATCCCAGGTGTGGCAACTGCATGCCCCCACCCCTTCCCACCTGCATGCTACGACCCAGTTATAATTCCCAAATGTTTTAAAACAAGGTAGATGGAATTGCAGAAACTGCAGGTTCCAGATTCTTTTGGATTTACCTAGATTTTCCAGATTTATTGGGACCAGAGGCAAAGTTAAAATTTGATCCAACAGTTTCTGAGATATCCACAGATCCAGAATTTGACCGGGTCTGTATCTGGGTTCTTTTATGCGGATCATGGCCAACGTCTGGAAATCCTATTGCACGGCATAGTCCTTCGTTGTGTTAAAGTTCGAGCCAAAATGAACCAGTAGTTTTTATGCTCCACGATAAATCTCAGGGGAGGATATAGTCGGCGCTTTGTCTATCTGTCCATCCATCAACCCATCCGTTAGTCGGTATGTTAGTCTGTTGGTCGGTCTGTTCGCCCTATACAGTTTGTCTGGGCCATAGTTTCAAGACTTTTATATGTATGATCGTGAAATTTGGGATGTTGATGCATCTTACGGAGATAATGTGCACTGTATGAAAAGTATGTCAATGTGACCTACTTTTCACAGTTCACTGAACATTACAGAAAATGTTTGTCATTGCTGTATTTTCAATAGTTGTTGGTATGCATGAAATATGATTGTTGTATGGATGCACTATGCAGAAGGTGTGTTTCATATGAAACGTATGTCAATGTGACCTACTTTTCACAGTTCACTGAACATTACAGAAACAGTTTTTGGCATACAGGAAATAAGCGTGTTGTATGGATACACTATGCAGAAGGTGTGTTTCATATGAAAGGGTTCACTGACCATCACCGAAAATGTTTGTATGGGCTGTAATTTCAAGAATTTCCTGAACTGAACTTGGTGTGTGGATGCATTATACTCTCAAGGTGTATTTACATATGCAATGTTAGTCAGTAGGACCTGCCTTTCAAGTTCACCTAGCACACTTTTGACCAAAATTTCATGGTTCACTGAGCATTATAGACAATTTTTGTCCTGGCCATAGTTTCAAGAGTTTCCCTGCAGGGGAGCATCCATTAGTCTACTGATATGCCTTGTTGACATACAGCCCGAAATAAGCTTTTGTGACTGACTGACTTACTAACAGACAAACCTAAGCACATGGCGGTTTATTGTGCTGCTACTCGCAGCTAAAAACGGAGGGATACTGCAAAAAGGGCGACATTTACGTTAGATTCCTCCTGCAAGGGTGGGTGGGGTCAGAAAAATTGTTGACAGAAAGTCAAAGTTGGCGGAATTCAAACAAATTCGGTATGTTAGTTACCCATATGTCTGCGGACTGTGAGGTGCTGTTTACATTAGGCCCTGCCCACGTGTTGGGGATGGCGCTAGGTAGGGGCAGGAATAGTAGAGGGCCGAAGCATGGGGATTGCGATCGCATGCTATCGACTTCACATTCTAGTTGTTGTTATTACTCACACAGCCAAAGGTAGGTATGAGTAGTGCGGTCGGTGCCGTCTGTTTATCTGTCAGTCTGGATGTTTATTTGTCTGTCTGTTTATCCACATTTGAGAAGGAAGAATCACCAAGTTTGGAATATCTATTCATATTGTAGACGGCTAGGCAGAAAACTAGAAAACGTTGTTTGATGCAGAGGGCCGGCAATCACTGAAAATACCTTTAGATATATAGTAGGTAGCAATTCTATTCAAAGCCTTCATATTATTAAAAATGAAAAATTTAAAACAAAAAATAAAAGAATAAATGTAAAATAATCCAAGGAAATTGATAAAAATTGTAGGTTTTGCATTGAAAAGTCCATTTTCACCCAAAATCTTGGCCCTATAAGGCACATCTACATATTATAACTGTGGCATATACCAAGTTTCATTAAGTTATTTTAAGCGATTGTGTATGATAGTGTGCTTACTAGAAAATTTAGAAAATCGTGAGTTTCTGCATTAAAAAGCCCATTTTCACCCAAAATCTTCGACCTATGAAGGTGAATCCTTCAAAAGGCACATCTACCAATCATAAAGAAGTCATGTGCTAAGCTTCATTAAATTATTTTAAACGATTCTGTATGATATGGTGTTTACGAGGAATTGACAAAAATTTAGATTTTTTGAAAAATAAAAATCCCATTTTCACCCAGAATATTGAACCTATAAAAGTGAATTCTTCGAAAGGCACACCTGCGTATCATAACTCAGGCATGCACCAAGTTTCATTGAATTACCTGAAGCGGTTCTGTATGATGCTGTTTAGGAGATATTGTGGATGGAAAGACGAACGGATCAATACATAGGCGCACGGACAGACAGACGGACAGGCACGACGATTACTAGGGATTTCGCACCTTCCCATGCCTAACCCTAACCCTAATAAGACAATCAAACAAATGGGTTAATATCTAAGCCACAGGGTCACAAAATGCATCCCAAAATTTTAGCCATAAATTGCGAACGCAAGTAGTCAGAATCACCCAATTTGACACATCCATCCTTATTATACTGTCCAGAAGTTATATGGGGTTCGTGCATATGTGGTTCGGATCGCCCGGTCAGATACCGGCCGTACCAGCTAAGCTGGGTATGCGCCGCCCGTCCTGGATTCGTTTCCTGAACACGCCCCCCTGGGTAGAGCCATAAGCGTATATAGGCCTATGGGAGAGATAGCGTTGCGAAAATGCATGATGCGCATGCGCGCGCCAGGATGGTGGTTTTGATAGAGTGCGTAGTTACGACCAAGATAGGATGGCGCTTTTAGTGTACCGAGATGGTAACCTGTAATCCTTATTGATGGCCTGTTCCCGTTAAACCTGGCATTGATCAGGACCAGAATTCAACGGGCTTTTTAAATCTGTAAACCATTTCAAAATCGGTTGAGAAATGGCTGAGTTATCCACGGAAAACCCTTCTTGATTATCTTCAAAATATTGCCGTGACGTCATAACCACGTGGACGCAAAACTTCTAGAATGTTCTAGAATATTCGGCTGCGCTATTATTAGCTACGCTACTATCAGCGCGACAGACAATACGTGTTTTACTTCGCTATGTGTCGGGGTTTTATCCCGTAGCTGCCAGTTGTCCAACCCACCGCACTAAAACAATTTTGTAACTCCCTACCTACGGGAGTAATTTGGAACTTCTGATAATTGTTCACGGATATCAATATCTACTTCGGAACACAAGTTTGCGGTGAGGCCTTTACAGCCTGAATATGTGAGTCTACAGATGTAGAGGCAGGATGTTCTTTGATGGATGACTCGCCGGATCTGCCTCCCACGCCAAAAAGTCGTATTTCAACTATCACCGCACTGATATCATGTAGGTTCTTCTGACTTTCGACCGCAGCAAGTGAACTCTGCCCGGTGTGTCCTCAGAGCTGGCTGACGTACCGAGCACCATGAAGCTTTGTTTTGTATCTTCGTTTGCCTCTGACAGCCCCCACTTGTGATCGGGTTGTTTACACCTTCCATCTGTGCCATCGGTGTATGGGAACTTTCTTCACCACAGTAGTACCATCATATCTTTTGCTGACTGCTCGTTAGACATCCTATTAGGCTTACAGCGCTGAGCGATGTACTCCCGCCATGAGTGTTCTTGCGGGAGTCTTGTTTGCGGAAAATAGCTTGCGGGAACCAACCTGCGGGAACTTTCCAGCTTCCTGAGAATGCATCAACGCACGTCAAACTACGGAATGACGTATCAATTTCAGTAACACGGTAGCCTAACTTAAGAATGACTACCAAGTATTCAAGTAACTATACTTCACAGTTTAATTATTTCTCTATATGTATTTCGTTAATTATATTGTATCCGTAAGAACGGTCCCGATGACTAAAAGGTACCGTAATGGTCCTAGGACCGCTAGTTATAATTTTTGTATTTGTTTATAGTTATTCTCATTTCCCTCAATTTGTTGCTAACCGCACTATAGTAGGTTCGTTAACCTGTACTAATATATATATATATATATATATATATATATATATATATATATATATATATATATATATATATATATAGATATATATAGATATATATAGATATATATAGATATATATATATATAACTTTGATCATTTGATACCGTTTTGATTGTTCTGGTTAGATTATGTATATATATGGCTGGTGGCCATCAGTTCATATGTTTTGCTTGGTTATAGAAAATATAGGACTGCTGTGCACGTAGGAAACACTATACAGCAACACTTATATATGCAGCACCTTCTCGCGCTACCAACAATTTTTCACTGAGGTCGCTGTCTGTGCTATAACTCTGTTTATCCTGGCATGCTACCGACTAAACCTCTTCTATTCAGCTCGATAGGATAGGTTTAATATGATTAGAGACACTTTCTTCGTTAAGAAATCTGTAGTATGATCTTCTCTTCCGGCAGTGCGATAATCTAGCCCCGCACTCCTGTAAGACTCATAATTCCAAGATTTTGTCTCTCTTCATGCTCCACTCAGCCTTGTGGCTTCTTAATTGTTTGGATGTCCCTATCCGCACCATGGCCAGATCCTACTCTGGGAAACTGTTGGGGTTTCCGAGCGGTGATGGCCAGGGTGCGGTATCACACACATTCCCATGTATCTTTGAATACTTAATAGTAACCACTTTAGCCAACGTAGGAAAGCACTGCGAAAAAACCATATATTAATTATTATTTTTATTACTGAACAAACCTCCAGCATCGCAATGCAAAACTGGCAACTTGTATATAAACCTAATGACAGGTTAAACGGTTGGTTCCATAGGACCGGTGATGGGCGAGATACGTATCCCCACTGAATTCCATAAGAATGTCTGGGCATGATATTTAGATCTGCCACGCCCTTGCGGGAAGGACATTTATGGTGGGTGTTCATCTCTCTTACCCCCACCATAACGATAAAACAATGGTCTAATAATGCTTTCGTGAAAAGTAACCAATGTCTTGTAACGTTTTATGTGGCTAAGGGGCGGGATGTCTGGATTCTTATCCAGTTCGAAGATCTTGCTATGTAACATGTACGAGCGCTGTCTTCAGTATTGATGCCTTAGGGCATCTGTTCTCAGTGACAGTCGTGTCTAATAGCTAGGTAGATACCAGCCTGTTGCGGCCAAAAATAATTCTTGTTTTGAAAGCAACTAAAAGCTAATTAAGCAAAGCAGAAGGCCCGCATAAATAAAGCGGCAACTACTAATTCAGCACACCAAGAATCACATAAGACGGTGACGAGGTAATCCATCGGGAATCGCCTGTCCCGTCTTCATGTAAAACAGTACGCACCCCTATAGTCATAATCTCACTAGGTAAGGTCTTTTCTTTCTAAAGCATTTTTGGTTGAAATATTAGAGTGGGCCCATTGTTGCCTACTATTCTTTTCACACTTTAAGCAGTGGTGACACCTTCCCGAGACAGAGGCCCGCATGAGGCACTTGCCTCTCGCAAGGATTCAGCGACGACGGTCCATGCCAGGATAATACTCTTCATCCAAACTAGCACTAGGAGTAGTGCCCGCGTGAGGCACATAACTTTTCGTCCGAGATAATCTTCTTCCTTTCAGCTTAGAGGTATAATAACTTAAATTAAGTAAATTAGCTAAGTCTCGTGGACGGGAGCCTTCCTTGCGGGGATACCTCTGTGGACCTACGAGTCTGTGTGGTACCTCCGGGAGCCCCATGTTTAAAAGTTCATCTACCTGTCTCTATGTCTTGTATTTTCGTATGCTCTTACTGTAGTATTATCTAGCATATTTATAATTGTTTAGGTAAACTCATTGTATAGACTTATATTTTTAGGTCACCAAATCAAATCTTGTAAGTCCATAGATCACGAAATTGCTATGGACAGGCATACTGGTGACACAAATTCTTGGGATGAGACAGTTGTGTTTAATGTTCGCGACGATGGTCGCATGGCTCCACTGGAATGATTGAGTTCCACCGGCCTTAGGAGCCGTTTTTTGTTTCCCGCAGGGCAGTCTCGTACAAGGTCTGTCACCCAGAGACCGGATGCTAACCAGCGTCATCACTCGTCATGCACTTGCGGCGCAGCAAGTCGAAATGATACACTGGAATAGTCCGACACTACGCGGCGAGCTACACATAGCCGTGCGTCAGCATCTCCGTCGAGTGCATTCTAGTTATTAATTTTATTGCCATCATCCGGTAACGGGAAGAGGATCTTGTGGTCGAGTCAGTCTATCTGTCCGTCTGTCCATCCATATGTCCATCCGTCCATCCACCCGGCCGCCAATCTGGCAGTCAGCCCACCCGCCCGCCCATCCATGCGTGCATGCTTACGTGCGTGCGTGCGTATATGCATGCATACATCTGCATCTGTCACGCAGTGTATCTGTGCGCGTGTACACGTGCTTCGAGTATGTATTAAAAAAACACTTATTCAACGTGGCTTAGTATTCTTCCGGGCAAGTCTGGTTGAAATTGCCCAAGCATTTAATGAGTAGCATCTTAAACGATATACCGGCATTTTTCGGAAAATTCATGATGGCTGCCAAAAAATTGCTCAATCAAAAAAGTTCATACGCAACACGCCTTCAGAGACGCCATATAATGTATCCATAGAACAAGTTTAGTTCATGTATAGGCAAAAACTCTCGAACAAAAATTCTCTGTAATGTACAGTGAACTACGAAAAGTAGCTCATGCTTGCCTACTTTTCAAACGCAACACACCTTGAGCATATAATGCATCAATACACCAAGTTGACTTCCTGAACTACTGTAAAACAAAGCCTCTTGAAGCTATAGTCTGGCCCAAAATTATCTGTAATGTTCAGTGCACCCTGAAAAGTAGTTTAGGCTGTTTGGCTGAATTACTTTTCATACACAACCCCCCCCCCCCCCCCCTTCATCCTATAATGCATCCATATACCATAAGTTTAGTTCCTGTACTACTGTATATCAAAAACTCTTGGAACTACTGCTTGAACAAAACCTTCTATAATGTTCAGTGAACGATGAAAAGTGGGTCAATAGCATTTTCCGTGAATTTTGACAAATACTGGCCTATTTTTCATACCTAATACTCATAATACACTTTCAGAGTATAATGCACTCATACACTGAGGGTAGTTCCGGTATACCAAAGAAATATTGAAACTACAGCCCACACAAACATTTTTCTATGATGTACAGTAAACCGTGAAAAGTAGGGTCACGTTGACCTACCTTTCATACGCAGCACATCTTCAGCATATAGTGCATCAGTACAATAAGGTTAGTTTCTGCATGCAAAAAAACCCCCAGCCCAAACAATAATGTTCTGTAACGTTCAGTGAACCGTTAAAAGTAGGTCAAAAGTAGAGCACACTGTATATCTCTGTAAGATGCATCCACCTATCAAGTTTCATGATCATACATATAAGTCTTGAGACTATGTCACGGACAGACTTGTAGAATGTGAATGGATGGACGGATCAACGAACATACAGACAAAGCGACGAGTATATGGTCCACGGAAAATTTTCGGGGAGAGTCAAACCCAATTTTGCCCTAATTTTAACACAACGAACGTAATTGTCATGCAAGAGGATTTCCTGACGTTGCCATAATCCAGATAAAATAACTCATATCTGGATAAGATCAAATTCTGGATCTGTATCTCTCGCAAACTGCTGGTCAAATTTAGCTAATATTTTAACACAGGAACGCGTACGATAAAACACTAGGATTCCACAAATTTGGGCCTTATCCGAAAAACATCTAGAACCCGCAGTTTCCGATATTCTATAGACCTTGTTTCAAAACGTGCGGGGATAATAATAGGGTAGTAGTGGGCAGGTGGGCAGGGGGAAATTGCCACCCATGTGATTGCGAAATGCTCTTTTTAAAATACATTTAACAAGCAGTCATAATAATAAGATAGCTTTAAGTCTATAGCCAGCTGAAGATACACATTTACCTCCAGAAATGCAGGAGATGCTATCTGAGAGTATATAGACATTCAAAATTTATCGGGTGGCGGGGATCTCTGACTCCCTTCACACCACCCTCCACTAGCCTTCTGACCTCTTGCACCCTACCCGCAGCCCACCCCCCAACCATCCACTCAACCCCCCCCCCCCCGCCCCACACGCACGCACGCACGCACGCACGCACGCACGCACGCACGCACGCACGCACGCACACACACACACACACACACACACACAGGCCTGATACACCAGGTCCACAAGGGGACGCCCCACTAGTCCGACAGCCCAGTAGTCTGGCAACCCAATAGTCCGACAATTTTACCGAGTAGTCCGACAACCAAACTCAATAGTCCAACAATTTTACCCACTAGTCCAACATCCCAATAATCCGACAGCCCATTAGTCTGACAATAGTAATTTTATTAAAAGATGCAAATGCTTCAAAACCGCGCAAATGTTGAAGTAGGATCGGTTGGGCACGACGTCATCGGAAATACCTAATAATTTGTTATCATAGACATATATATTACTATAGCCTATATCAGACTAAGCTGTCTTGGGCACTATGCAAAGGGGTGAAGGGCATGCAAGCAACCACAATAACAGCAATAGATCCGGAATTTGATCCGATTATGATCAGGTTTTTTTTTATCCGGATCAGTGGCAAAGTCAGGAAATTCTCAATTCAAAACCAAATCGGGCCTGGAGTTTTTTTTAAAATACAGCTCCGGACACACATATTCACACACGTACATATATGACGGTTAAAAGTTGTGCTCTTCTGAAAGCTAAAACATATACAATTGTAGTTTTATTGTTTTAATTTGTATTCTGTTCGTTCATGCACAGCTGTTTAGGAAAGTTTCATATGAAGAAAAACCTACAGAGCCATCACACGGTTGTTTCCAAATAAATGACCGCACTTCAACCTGTCAAGATATTTTGCCTGTATGATGTTCAACTGCAAAACCTCATTTAAAAACCAATTGCCTATATTAGTCTTTCAAATATCATAAGCTATGTCAATTACGTCAGCAGCCCCGTATTGTCAAAGGACAACATAGCATCTTTGATGTAAATATCAAGCAGTTCTTCTGTTTACCAAAGAAAATCCTAGGCTCTAACTATTATATTTCATTTGATATATTAACCAATCTACTGTTTGGCTGGCTGGCCGGGATGACCGACCGACCGAAAGATCGGCCGAGCGGCCGACTGAACGAACGACCAAATGAACGACAGACCATCATGCCTCCACCCATATGTCTCAAAGCAGGATATGGTAAGTGGCATTGATTGATTGATTGATTGATTGATTTGATCGCTGGATGTATGTATGTATGTATGGATGGATGGGTTGGGTGGAGGGTGGGGGTTGGGGGGACGGGGTGAGGGACGAAGTGAAGGATGGAGGGAGTGAAGGACGGAGGGAGTGCAGAGGGAGAATGGGCGCGCTACAGCTAATAACAAGAGCAATCGGAGATTGCAGACCATCGCCGTTCAATTTTTGTCACTCTATAAGTTTTTGGATTAGCTTGATGTTTTCAACTTTCCCGGATTTCTTCAGATCACGCCAAAAATGTATGTTCTACCCAATTTCCTGTGCTAAGATATGAGCAAATTAAGATCAGTAGTTTATCGAGATATGCATATCTAAAAAATTTGATCTCATGCGTCTTCGGTTTCTTTTATCCGGATCATGGCCAATGTCTAGGAATCTTCTTGCACTGCAAGTTCCCTCGTTCTTTTAGAATTTGAGGCAAATCAGATCAGTAGTTTATTTTAGATGCACGTGCGGTCTGAGACGTGCGCACGCACGCATGAACGCACGCACGCGTGCCTGTTCGCAATAGCCTCTTCCCCTTATGGGGCGAGGGTAATACAAAGCAACACGGTCCAGCCTCAACATGTAAAAAAGAATCATCGTCATCATCATCAGACCGTCATCGCCACCACAACCACCACAACCACTACAGCCACCACGACCACCACGATCACCACCACCACCACCACCACGACCACCAACAACAACAACAACACTGTCATCGTATCCATCACAACCACCACCACCTACACAATCACTATACCACCAACCCCACCACCACCACAACAACCACCACCACCACCACCACCACCAGCAACACTGCCACCGCCGCCGCCACCACAACCACCACCAACACCACCACCACCACCATCACCACCACCACCACCACCACCACCACCACCACCACCACCAACAACAACAACATAACCAACAGTATCACTGCCACCGCCGCCACCACCACCACAACCACCACCACCACCTACACAATCACCAACAGCAACACCACACCACGACAACCACCACCACCACCACAAGCAACACCACCACCAGGCCCACCACCACCCACACACACACCCGTGTGAGAATACCATAAAAAGTCCAGTCAATTCGTGTGGTTGTGAGACTGGTGGTTGTAAGCCAGTCCGGTGAAAGAGAATTTTTGTCCTCTGGGTGCCAGTCTGGTGGTAGAGCGCTCGCCTCCCGAACGCTAGGCAAAAGGTGCCATAGAATTTCCATGTTCGAAGCCCACTTGGGTAGAAAAATTGAAAAAGGGTAAAATTACATTCCAGATGATGAATGAAAGTCCTATAGTGACAGTGTGTTGTCAAAGACAGGGTTTATAGAACTAACTAATGCTTGACAAAAATAAAAACTACTACTTCTACTATTACTACCGCTGCCGCTACTACTACTCCTACTACTACTACTACTACTACTACTACTACTACTACTACTACTACTACTACTACTACTACCACTATTACTACTACTGTTACTACTACTACTACTACTACTACTACTACTACTACTACTACTACTACTACTACTACTACTACTACTATGGCGGTTGCTGCTGCTGCTACCCGACCGGGGAAATGATGATCAACAAAGTAAACTAACGGGTGCATTCATTGCACGGAAGCCATCGCGTTATAACAACTAAGCAAAGTTTAAGAAATAGAAGGGGTATTATTTCACGCCTTCCCCTAATAGCTTTACAAAATCGAGGAAAAAGCGAGCAGATCTGACACATCCTTGGCGCCATGCGTAACCGGCTTATTACGGCACGTGGCGTGACGTTACGTGTTTCTGTTATCGCTTTTAAATAAAACTAATTCCCTAAAATGGGACCATTATTATGATAAAAAAATATTATATGCCGGCATGCCGCAAGGCGTACACGCTTATTGTCCTCCCGTATTGTAGAAGTCGATAATGCAGTATGCTATATATAACCTGTCTTTAAAGGACAACTTGGTGACAATAAAAACTGTCCTTTATACACAGGTGTATTGTATATGGAGGGTCAAATACATTGATTCTATGGCCTGGGACTAATTAGTGGCCTTTAGGTATATTTCAATGGAGGAGTCTTTATAGAGAGGTGTACTTTAGAGCAGGTTTAACTATAGGCCTCGTCTTAAAAAGAAATTATAATAATTAATAATACTGTGGGGGGTGGGTGGGTATTATAATGGTTTAATATTTGACATGACAGAATTTAGAGAGTCTGACGAATAATATTTCAACAAGATCGAGCAGGAAACGCGCTTAAATGACGAAACATACAGTAACATACAGCGCAAAAGAAAAACACGTGCCTTGTCAGATTTTAATTCTAGCAGGCGCTGCACGAGTGTTGCAATGATTGGTTGATTTATTATGCGTAATAATTTGATTTATTATGTGTATTAAATCAACCAATCAATAACGAATACCCGCAATTCTAGCCTTCTGGTTGGTTGATTTATTACGTATAACAAATCAAATTATTATGCATAATAATTCGAATTATTATGTGTATTAAATCAACCAATCAATAACGAATAAAAACCACTCTAGCCTTCTGATTGGTCGATTTATTATGCATAATAATTCGAATTACTATGTGTATTAAATCAGCCAATCAATAACGAATAAAAGTTATTCTAACCTTCTGAATGGTTGATTTATTACGCATAATAAATCGAATTATTATGCATAATAATTCGAATTATTATGTGTATTAAATCAACCAATCAATAACGAATAAAAACCACTCTAGCCTTCTGATTGGTCGATTTATTATGCATAATAATTCGAATTATTATGTGTATTAAATCAACTAATCAATAACGAATACCAGCAATTCCAGGCTTCTGATTGGTTGAATTATTACGCATAATAAATCGAATTATTATGCATAATAATTCGAATTATTATGTGTATTAAATCAACCAATCAATAACGAATAGGAACGATTCTAGCCTTTTGATTGGTTGATTTATTACACATAATAAATTGAATTATTATGCATAATAATTCGAATTATTACACATAATAAATAGGGCCGATTCTAGCCTCCTGATTGGTCGATTTATTACACATAATAAATCGAATTATTATGCATAATAAATACCGAATTGTGACCTTGATGGCCTTCCATAATATATATATATATATATATATATATATATATATATATATATATATATATATATATATATATATATATATATATATACACCTGTGCAAAAGTTAAGCACCAGCAAAAACAATAGAACGTAGAAACATGATGGTACAACTAGGCTGCCATACTTTTTGTCCCCGCGTTAGCTGACATAATTCCAAGTACGAAATGCACATGCATGCATGACTTCACGCCGCTTGATGTCCGTGCGTGGCGGGAAACAGCACACGTGTTCAGTTATGTAAAAGTCCAGTTTGAGGTGTAGAACATTACATACAGATTTAGGCGACAAGATTAGGAATTTTGTGTTCATGACCGTGGTTTATTTGTACAGAGAGAATTAGCTCTTGATTGTGAACCGCTATGGCAAGACGAAGGTTAAGTGATCGTGTGAAATGGCAATTCATAGGCATGCATACCACTGGTATGTCATGCAGAGAGATTGGCAGACAGCTGAACATTAACCATACTGTAATCAGTCGTTTGATTGCAAAACATGGGCAAACTAACGAGGTGAAGGACAGGCCTAGATCTGGAAGACCGAAGAAGACTACTGCCGTGATGATCGAGCCCTAGTACGCCTTGTTAGGAGATCTCCATTCACCAACAGCAGAGTGCTCAGCCAGCAATGGGAAACGCGCAATAGAGTGTCAATGTCTACCGTCAAAAGGAGACTGTATGCTGCTGGCATGAAAGCTAGGAGACCTGTCAGACGTCCTCTCCTCACTGCACACCACAAAGAGGAGCGTCTGAGGTGGTGCAACGAAAGAAGACACTGGAACATGAGATCCTGGAGACGGGTACACTGGCCCGATGAAAGTCGGTTCCTGCTTCATGCCACAGATGGTCGAACTCGTGTATGGAGGTCCAGACGCACGGCGTACGACCAACGTAACATCATGGAAGAAGTTCCATTTGGTGGAGGTTCCGTTATGATATGTGGGTGCATCTCATTTGATTGTAAGCTGGATCTGTTGACTATACCTGGAACACTAAATGGACAAAGATATCAAGATTCCATACTGGATAGAGTTGTGGTCCCTCATTTTGTAAATCATGCACCTGGAACCCACCCTATATTCATGGATGACAACGCCCGACCACATCGTGCTAGAGCTGTGCATGAATACCTCCGCCAGAATGCCATCGAAACCCTACCATGGCCAGCAAGGAGCCCTGACATGAACCCTATTGAGCATATCTGGGACATTCTGGGAAACATGGTGAGAAGGAGGGATCCTCCTGTGCAGAACCTACAGGAATTAACAGACGCACTCCATCTTGAATGGCAACGAATACCACAATGGCGTATCAGTCGGTTGGTGACCAGCATGAGACGTCGTGTCCAGGCCGTCATCCAGGCACAAGGTGGATATACCCGGTATTAATAATGACAGTCTCAAACTCGTGCACAGATGTTAAACTTCGTTTTCAGACACCATTAATGACAATCTAGCCACGTGTGTCAACTGTAGGGCAATAGTTGTCAGTTGTGTCAACGTAACCATATTCAGGCCTCGTTTTCAAGTTCAAACAAAAACATACAGTGTTTCCCCACCATCATAATCAGCATTCCTCTAGTTGCATTATTACGTCTTGCACTAAGATGGATGGGTACATAAATGTTTATGCTATTGCTTTCTTCATAGCACATGAATATACCCTCGCATGTGCGTAAAAATAGGATGGTGCTTAACTTTTGCACAGGTGTGTATATATATATATATATATATATATATATATATATATATATATATATATATATATATACCTAAAAAAAGTAAGTACCCCCCTATATGTGGTCTAATTTTTTCTAAGATATATATCTGATTGTAATAAAAAATTCTCACAGGTGATTAGTGCCACTATAGCGCTAATACGTGAAATCGATTACCTCATAAGGTCAGTCATGCCTGAGCGAGCACACACTAAATGCAATAGTGGTCCATTTCAAAAATTGCGAAATTGGACATGGCCTTTGCCAGAGGAATATTACTGAATCTGTCACTAGTTGTGCATAGAGTAACGTGTTCACAGTTCTGTGCTTCAATAATGCCACGTTTATCAAACCAGGATAGGGCAATTGCCAATGGTCTTCTGGAGGCCAATTTCGGTGTGAAGCAAGTTGTGCGTAGAATGGATGTTACCCCAAAAGCAATAAGAAAGTTGCGTCACAAATTCGAGCAGCATGGTGAGGTAAATGACCAACCGAGAAGTGGCAGACCAATGGCCACAATGCAACATCAAAATCGAGAGAGTGGTGTACTGGAGAGTGACTGACGTCAATGTTCTTGGTGACATCCATCAGCTGTACAGGAGGAGTGGATGGCGATCTCACACCATTGGATCACCCACCTCATCAACAGTATGAGAGCATGTTGCAATAATGTGATAGAGAAAAATGGTGGATACACTCATTATTAAATGTGATCAATTCCTTTGTTGACAGTTTGTTATGATGTAACACGTCTTTTGACATTTTGAAATGAAATCTGTATTATGGCTTACAAGTAATGAAATTAATGGGTAGTCAATACTGTTACCGAAAAATCTGCATTCTACACTCTAACTGTTGTTATGATTCTCTTGTTACTGAATAAAATCTGTATTGTTTGTTCTCTGCACTTTTTGAGATGGGTCAATTTTGCATTTAGCGTAAGCGCATTGAGGCAAAACACGACATATGGGTTAAGCTTTATCGCTTGTTGTTGCCATAGTCGAACTAATGATCTGTGCGAAATTTCATTACAATTAGATACATCTTTTAGAAAATATTGGCCAATATTTAGGGGGGGGGGACTTACTTTTTTTTTGGTATATATATATATATTATTGATGCACTGGCAACGTGTGGCTTCAATTTCCACATGCTAACCAACCGACAGTCGTGCACCCATTAGTTTAACTTGTTGATCACCATCTCCCCAGTTGAGGATCGAACCGCCAAATTGCAACTCCACATGGCATCAGCAACCAGACAATTTTCCACTGTACCACCATGCCAAGACTAAAGTCTAGGTTTAGCTGACCAACTTTCACATGTCTGATATACTGACAGTCTGACGATTCATATGGGACTATCTGTGGATACACCTGCCACGATTCAATCCTTAGCTTTTAAGCCTATTGTACTCTGACTCCATCACGGCTCTGGCAATATATGTATTTTTATTTTATTGACGCACTGGCAATGTGCGGCTTCAATTTCCACATGCTAACAAACCAGCGGTTCTTGGAAAGAATACAGCTTTTTCCACAAGATGTGCGTGCCGTCTTGCATCAGTTAGGCCATAGAGTGTGTTTCGGTAGATGAAATCCCAATCTGAATTGAAACAAGAGACTATATTTAAATAACTTGGCCTCAAACATGTCCTTAACGGACACCTGTCTGGTATAGGGTGGGTGTTTATGGGGGTGGGGTGCACAAGATTATAAATCATCGCAATATGATAAACGTTTAGACTAAGTCAATAGTGTTGTGTAATCATCATATTTCGCCTAACCAGCAGAAGAGTATGTGTCACACGTAGGCTACATACGCTTACGTACGTACATGCCTTGGATCTAATATTGTCTACGCAATGGCAAGCCGGTTCTGCAGTGGTCTTGGTGAATATTAATTCACAGGCCAAAGGAAAACTATTTTTGAAAATCCACAGTTGGAATAACTGGATCGGTAACCGAGTCAACCGAGTAATGGTAAATGATAAAAAATATTCTTATCTTGGCCTGCAAATTGACATTCAATAAAGATATAATTTGATTTTGTTGACCAAATTTGGTCATTAATGGGTTAATACCATGAGAATGATTCTGGATAGTTATTTTAGATTTGCTTTTACCAAGATATGGCAACATATATTCCAACTTGATGCTTATTGTTTTCCCGATTTCATAAAAACTAGAATGTGCAGTTAATGAAACGCCATCGGAAATCCCACACGTGTTCCCAAACCACCGTGAAAGCAGATGCATTTTGAAAATTCCATGTAAAATTTTCAGAAAATTATAAATTTTCATCGAAAGATTTACCAATCAAAACTCTGAATAGGGGTCTAGAGGTTCTGGAGGTTAGCACCATAGCCTCCTGCCAAATTTAGTTGAAACCATAAAGCGGTTAAGGAGATGCGTTTTGACAATTTCCGGAAAAATATTTCATAAAATCCCAGATTTTCACCAAAAATATTAACCAATCCATATTCTGAATTGAAGGTTAGGAGGCTATCTCCATAGAATTGACCAAGGGCCCCAGGTGATCTAAATATAAATTTACCTATGTGACTGTGTCCTCTTGCGATCAGCAACCATATGGGTAACCAACGATACTCTTCTAACAAACAGAGGAGATAGTCAGATGAACAGACATGCGGAGGCGATTGCAACAATACCACTGTTTTTTACGCGTGGGTCAGATAATAAATGTGATTATATTAATCACGTTGATCAAATAAGCCTGGGTATGAATTTATTCCCCTTGGCCATTAATTGTGTTTTTAATGGATTGATCCAATAAAATTGTTCTCAAAGTCTTCTTTCATTGTCAGTTTCTTCTGTATTTGAAATAATTCTTGTTTAATGTACATACAAACTTATACACGTATGCACGCAGGTCTACATCGAACAACCACCACTTATTTCAAATACTGAAGAAACTGACAAACAATGAAGACTGAGAATGTATTAAACAATTAGAAACGCGTTGTCACATGCACGCACACATATACACACATGGGGCATAAATATATTTTTACGTAAATCATCATCATCATCAATTTACAAGGCATAAGCCATTGGCTTGTTATTGCCTCAGTGCTAAACTGGTAGGGCAGGCAACCCTGGTCTGGATACAACACGTGTAGCTATCTTCATGTGTGCATGTTCATGTAGATGCACAGGCTGTTTCAAGATTAGTCCACTGTGATGTAATAATTGTATTATGACTTTGGGAATTGACGGCTCACATATGTTGTATAAGCATATGTGTAACAGCAACGTCCAAAGCCACACCACAATTAATTGTGTTCAGTCGAATTCAAATATTCTTTCTTTGAAAAAGATGTCTAGTTTGCCCTTGAATATTTCGACTGTGGTTGCTTTGACTATTGTTGTTGGCAGTGAATTCCAATGTGGTGCCACTCTATTTGCGAAGGAGTGCTTCCGAATATCTTTGCTGCTACGTTTTATGTTGAGCTTGAGCCTATGACCTCTGGTCCGTGTAACATTGGACAGTTCGAAAAAGTAGTCCTTATCAATATTATATAGATCTTTGATGAGTTTGAATGTTTCAATCAAATCTCCACGAAACCGTCTATATTTCAGTGACATTAGATTTAGGGCTTCAAGTCTTTCTGTGTAGCTATACTCTCTGATTTGTGGGACAAGTTTTGTTGCTCTGCGTTGTACTCTTTCTAATAGCTGTGATTGCCTTTTCAGGTACATTCCCAGATAGCCTGGTCAACCCCTTATTTCTACTGTCTCTGTCCTATTTCAAATATATTACAGCACTTCTGACTAGAACATGTCGACCAAAAATGAAATAATAGCTATTTTTTATTAAATTCGTAGGTTTGGTGGGTTATGATAGGAATAGAAAACCAAATAATATATAAAAATCAATGCTAAAAGGTCTAATGTTAACCATTTATCCATGTCGCCAGCAACAGGTGTCATACAAAAATATACTAGGTTGTTAAATTCTTGCAGGTTTCAAAGCTTGCTCATCATATTTACTTCCGAAATTGGATCCCCAATCCGATATATAACACATTATTGGTAGATTCAACCATCAAAATTGTCTAAGTAGTCTTGAAACACATGTCGCCATATCAACATCAGATACGCTACCATGTTGTTTTAGAGGAAAAACATGCCTACCCTTTGTTAAAATCAACACTATAACTGGCTAAGTGTGTGAACAATAACCGTATTTTGTTGCGCCAGTATCACATTTACTTCATCTTAGGCCAGGGAAATGTCAGAAAAAGTATGGGCAGTTGACACGTATTTGTTACGTTCACATCTCATCAGATACGCTACCAATATTCTACTGCTGCTAGCCAGAATCTGACATCATTCAAACCCATGAACTATGTGATCTTAAACTACAAGTATACAATGACTTATTGGACATAAAACAATTCACAGTATCAGTTATTTCTCAAAGTAAATGGATAAGACACTTTATGCACATCAGATACGTGGTATCAGATACGCTACCGACTGAATACTGCTGGCCTTAATTTGATGGTCTGTGCGGTGACGTGAGGGAAAATTGTTAAATACGTCATTGCTTATTGTGTATTGATGACATGCAAGTTTATCTAAAACGAAAAAGTTGCAAAAGTACAACATTTGAAGATATTTACTCTCTAAACGGCGTCTGTCTGTGGTAAGTTGCATCAACACATTCTACAATACACTTGCATGCGTCATACATATCACCGTACTATCACGTGGCAAACAGTATTTTATATCTAGTATTAGATCAGATTAATATTGTTTCATAAACTATAAGCCATCATTACTGCACGTGTCAAATAAGCAAGGTCAATATGTGGTAACGTATCTGACCAAATTGGTAACGTATCTGACGCTCGCTATTTCGTTGCAATGTGCATCATTATATATGTGTCCTGAGCCACA